>PVJA010025754.1:0-21146 GCA_004027025.1 Myocastor coypus
CCCCTGGTGTGGTGCTGCAATGTCGAGAGAAATGACATGGCTTTGAGGACTTGTGCTCTGGGCAAGCTTCTAGGAGCAATGTCTGATAATGCAGTCTACACTTGGACACAGCAGTAGCTGGAATTTTCTCTGGGACTGAATAATGTGTTCCATTTGTATTGCCGGCTTAATCTAGCTGATAATTCATTTATAAATTCTTTTTCACGTTATTGCAATTGGGGTCAATCCACGACTTGCGATTTCACTGTAATTTACAGTATGGACACATTAGCTTTGCTTTAGCTTTGGCATTCTCGTCCGCTGTTGGTCCTGTCTGCTAGTCCGAAGGTAGTGTTGACCCGCCTGAAACCATATATGAAACTGCCAAACACGGTCACTGCGACAAGTTATTCACAGTATTCCCATGAAAGATTGAAAAACCTCTACCTATATCTAGAGGTGGGAAAAAAATAGCTTGGCTCCCTTGGACATAAATAATACAACTGTAGGCTAAATATAAATATGGGCATTCCAGAAATACAGGTGAGATGCCAAGCGACCATGTTAGTGCACTGTGATTGTGAACTGACATTCTCATCAGGCTATGTAGCTCCTCAAAATTCTCTCTCTCTCTCTCTCTCTCTCTCTCTCTCTCTCTCTCTCTCTCATCTCTGTCTCTGTCTCTTTCTGTCTCTCTGTAGCTGAATATCAAGTCATTCTTTCAATTTCCTGTCTGAGGGGAAAACTACAAGGCTTTCTCCAGAACTGGTTTAATCTTATGATTTAGGTCAGGGAATTCGTTTATTAACTATGCACCCCTATATTTTTTCTTAATGCTTTGCAACAATGACAGTGATGTTTTTATTTTTTCATAGATGAAGCAGCCAATGAGCTACATTTCTTTTTGGAAGCCAAGGTTTTCCCTCTTTCTGGGAGGTTTGCCATAAAATGAAGCCACTATAGAAAAGTTTTACTTTCTTTTTCCACCAGCAGGCTGCATTTCTAGGTCAAATGGTAGCTTTGTTCTGCCCTGGAAACTATTAACAAGTCAGTGTCCCACAATAAAATAATGAACATAGCCTTAAAGACACTTGTGTGGTCAGGCAAATATGAACAGAAATGCCTAATATTTATTTGGCTTCTGTGATGTGCCAAACACTGCTCAGAGTATACACAGATGGCAAAATGCTGAACAGTCATTTCAATAGTCCTAAGAAAGTGCAGAGTAAATGATAAATATGCTTGTACAAATGGGCCCTTTGTGTTGCAATTAGGAGGTTGTGGAGCTAAGAGCTGGGCCCTCAGAGGAGGTCTGCAGGCCAGCCAAGCTGGCTGTGGGACCTAGCCTCCAGCTACGGCGCCTTTTGTGCCTGGCTCCTGGCGTGATCCATCATGTCCTCCTGCAGGCTGACAGGCTGGCACCTGCACAGGTGGGAGGCTTTCCATTTCCCAAATTGTTTATCTTGGGTGTTTGGCACAGCACTGGAAAGCTGACTAATACACAAACACACCGCTGTATCTGATGCCTCTGTCCTGCTTAAGATAAAAGTACTCAGTCTTCTGAGATTGTTCTCCAAATCCACATCCATAGAAAACCCACTACTGTTCCTCGTCCCTCCCATTCCTGTTTCCTTATATACATGGCTGTTGTCTTGGCCCAGGCCGCCATACATCCTGCCTGGATATTGCACCTTATCGGGGCCACTCTTTTTATCCTACTCTCAGCATGTCTCCCAACTGTACCTCCTCCTTCTGCTCTTTAGACATTCTTCTAAAACGAAGAGCAGATCTCGTGGGTCACGTGACCAGTACTCTACAGAAGCCTTGCATTTCATTTGGAGTCCTCAGATGCTCTCTCTGGACCTGTGCGATCTGCTCCCCGCCACCTCTCTGACATCATCTCCCACTGCGATTTCTCCAGATCATTTTCTTACCCTATGAAAAATCAAGCAAAATTTCATAATCAAAGAGTAGCATAGTTATAACAGCCACAACACTGGGCCTTTAAATAGTCACTTAGGTAAGACATAAATATGCGTCTGCTAGATAAATTTGGTCTTTTCTCTAGATATCACTTGTCAGATAACTCATTTTTTAATTTATTTATTTACTTATTTTTTTTCTTGTTTCAGAACCTTTGTTTATTCACTCATTTTTATGGCCGGCTCAGCCCACCCCGAGGGCAGGGCTGGAGTAGCATGTGGTGCTGGGGATCGAACCGTGGTCCCTGAAGCCGCCCAAGCTTTCCCAAGCAGGTGCTTTAGACCACTGAGCCATCCCACAGGGCCCAAATAACTCGTTTTTGAAACCCTTGCTCAAATTTTACATTTGTAACACAAGAAAATATTTTTTTCATTTTTGTTCATTGTCTTCATTAGGGTTAAAATAGGTCCAGAAAGATAAAGTATCAAGGTGTCAAGGCTGTGACATGAGCATGTGCAGTTTCATTCATAAGAGAGTCACTTAAGTGACAGAAATGGATGCATACAAGACTCAGACTGTCAACTTTTCATCTCCATTTTGCATATGGTTGTAAACCAGGGGCGGCATACAATGTTGGAGGTCTCATGCAACGACGGTGGCTCTGTATGGACTGCTTCTCCACGTGAAATGAGCTGCTCCTCACTTTCCAGAACCTTCATTCCAGACTCAGCTCCAGGGCCATCTTTGTGCCATGCATCCTTCAGCCTCTCTGAATCTTTGGCCTTTTGTCAGTGTCCTGCTCCCGCATCTCCATCTTTGGCCACGTGTGCGTTAAGCTGCAATGTTTTATCTGGTTACATTTCAAGTGTTTTGCTTCTGATTTCTGTTGTGAGTGTTGGTTTGAACGCAAACTAAATGACCAAGTTGTTAAAGTAAGTGTTCTGAGCACAAACTGAAATGATGCACACAGGAGGATTTCTGCTTGCCAAAAGGGAATGTAAATGAAGTGCTATTTGTGTGTTTACATACACACGAGCCTACATGGAGGCATGAGTACCTTCATTGTCCCAGTTTTTGAAATCTGACCGACTTATTCCTAGCATAGCTCACCTCTCCCACCAAACCACACTATAAGAAAGTTCCATCTTTTAATGAGGTTTTTGCCTACTGAGGAAGACATCTTTTTGATGAGGAGTTGCAAAGGAAGTTTTCAAAACACATCTAAAGTTACTAGAAGTAGGGTGAGAGAGACAGCTCAGCGGGCTAAGTGCCTGCTTAGGCAAGTGCAGCGGCCTGACTTCCATTCCTGACACCACATATCACGCTGGTCCCACTCCCAGGCATGCATGACCAAGTGCAGGCTTAGTGGCACGAGCCTGTCACCTTGGCACTGGAGAAGCTGAAAACAGGAGGATCACTAGGAGTTCAAGCTGCATAGTGAGATCCAGCACAAAGTGCAAGAATAAATAAATAAATAAATAAATAAATAAATAAATAAATAAATAAAACGTTACTAGAAATAAAATAATAAATTTAAGATGAGGAAATATTTTTCCATTGCTCTATCTTTCTATACAGATCACCGAAGTTTCAATGTTTGTATTCCTTCCCCAAATCTCATATACCGAAGCTCTCGCCTAGTGTGGCTGTACTGCATAACAGCACCTAGGAAAAATTAAGGTCGAATGAGGTTCTAATGGTGGGGACCTCATCCAGTGGAATTAGCGGCTTGGCAAGCGTCAGCATCCAAGATAGAGCCCCCACCCCACCCCTGTGTGGGCTCCAATCTGGGCAGAAAGAATCTTAGTACTCTGAACTCTTGATCTTGATGGTCCAGCCTGCAGACTGTGAGAAAATACATTATACTGTATTTTTAAACTACCCACTCTGGTATTTTATGACAGCAGCTTGAGAAGCCGAAGAAATAGACTGTGTTTTATTTGCAGATGTGTTTCACAGTGCTGTGTTTCTTCAGATGACTTTTAGGAGACAGACATGACATTTTTCTATTCATTCTCTTAAGCTTATCCCTGGGAATAGTTAGCATTTACATTTCTTGAACAGCATACCCTCTTCCTGTAAATAAATTTCTCGTTCCTGCCTTTTCTCTGTCTTCTCCTGGCAGATGAAATATTATATTACTCATCATTTTCAACCATAAAAAATGTCCAGGGCAACATGAGAACTGATCCTGCTCATCACTAATTCTTTCATTCGATTTCTAGACACGTATTGTCTAAACTGAGCTTCAGGTATGCATACTGCTCAAAAGATAGGGTTCAGATAAATCTTATAACATTTTTAGAGTCAAAGTCCATGTTAAAAATTCAACTCAAGCTAACATCTCCAAAAATGCAAACAGGAAAAGTGGAACCCAGAACCCATTAAAAAAAAAAAAAAAATCAATGTCCTGCAGCCCTGCGGTTTGAACTTCTGTCTTATACAATGTAACACGATTCCTCACAGTACAAAGGGTTTGCCTGAGCCTTCATGAAAATCTTGCAACTATAGACATAAGGAGGGTCATGCAACCCAAAATACCCCTCTAAATTTCCCATGCCTATACTTCTTATCAGAAGCTCTGAAGTACAGAGGTGTGAGGACTGCAGAGCGTCTGAGAAGCTCTGAAGAAACTCAGAATCCTGCGCACTCCCTGAACTGCCCACTATTTTCCTGAAGGAATTGGCAAAGTAGGTTGCCTGTGATATTTTTAAAATCATGTGGGGAATATCCGAAAGCTTGGTCAGACCACATATTAAAATGAGTCATAATGCTGACCTACCCTCTGAGGCATAGGGACCAACAGCCTTCGGGGAAATCAACTTTGGAAAGGCAGCTTGTACACCCTGGTAGACATCATGTTATCCTAATAGAGGTGAAGGACGAGGACCATCAGAGGGATTCTCTGAGCGGCTGCCCTTCTAAGCTGCCTCCTGAGCCAGGTGTCCAGAAGCGCTGCTTCAGGCCCTGAGAAGGCTTTCCTGCTGCTTCTCCCCGAGGTGTAAGGGGGCCTGCAGGAGGGCTGGAGACCCCTGCCACCATAGGCCTTTCTCACTCTCTCCACAGGAGGAAAAGCGCAAGCAAGCACGCAGCATTTGAACTCACTTAGGAAAAGCTAAGCGAACACGATAAGCGGTTAATGGCTACAGGAATGTAGCACCTGAATGCATACGATATAGCATAAAAAGGAGAAGAGCTTTAGAAGGTTCTTGAATTATAACGGCGCACAGAAAAGCCCAACAGTAACTGTTATAGCTGCTTTCAATGAGTGAAAAAGGCAGGCATACAATAGGCACTGATGCCTCCTTCTCACAGTCTTCTTCCTTTTACAATGGAAACGTTTATTTCTTACACAGCTTTGCTTCTCAAATATGTTGGTGGAGGTCTGTGGGTGACAATGCACAGGGGCGGGGAGATCTGAGCTATAAAGAAAAAAAAAAAAAAATGGAAGGCATTCAGCACTGCCCAAGAGCAGATTGTTTGCCGAGCCTAAGGTCTCCGTCCTAGATTTTCTGACGATTCGACCTGGATGCTCCAGGCGAGGTAGTTTCTCATGTGACTGCAGCAGAAAGCTCAGCTTCTCTGGAGTCCTGTGCTATTTATGAATGCAACTAAGAAGCCCGGCTTCCATCCCTAATTGCACCTGGCAAACTCTCAGAATGACAGACTGGGAATGTTCCCAGGTAGTGACCTCCTTAGACAGAGCCACACGTCCAGATACACACAGCAATGACGCCTTCACTTCCGAGGCCCCCACACGCAATCCCCATGGCTGTCATTTCTAACGCTGTGGAGAAAACACCTCAGCTACCCTCGTTTTCTCCCCCAGGCAAGTGTCTTTACCTCTTGACTTCGTTCTTTCAGTCACAATATTTTAATAGATACGCTTTGGGCTTTTAAAGTCGTACCTGCCAGGTGTGGCGGTGCACACCTGTAATTCCGGCCCTCAGGAGGCTGAGGCAGGTGGGAGCTGAATGGCAGCCTAGGCTACATTGTGAGACTCTGTCTCACAAAAAGAAATGACAGCCATATCAGGTCATATCATATGGTACCTAATAGTCATGGTAAATACATAATGATGCTTCACAAGATTTTTCAAGAGTCTTTGTGAGACTAGTTTGGTAAGAAAGAAAGAAAGAAAGAACTGATTTTAAATTCTACCTATGCAGTAGCCACATTAGAAAACATAATTTAAAAGTTTTGAAGCTGTTTTTTTTTTTACAAAACCATATAATGAGAGTGCTAATATTTGTAACATACTCGTGGTTATTGTGATAAATTAGATAACATATATGATAGTGCTTGATAAAGCAAAAATGCTTTCAAAATAATGATATCATTGTTACTATTTCTCTAATTCATAACTTTACTGAAAAATCAGGTCAAAGATTTAATTTACATGTTACCCACAACATTAGTATTTATAAAGTGGCACAAATATTTTTTATTTTGCATTTTACTTATGTCTTTGCGTCAGCAGAAAAGGGTAAAGCAGTCTCTCCTCTTCAGATCTGGCTACTCCCAAATATCCCCAAAGATAAGACTCAGCTGGAAATTAATTAGCCTAGACATCAGAAACGCCTGCCCCAAGCAGCCGTAGACTGCTGTCTAGTTTTCAACGCTATTTTCCAGCTAGATCTTTTGAGTTTTATTAAAAAGAAATCATTACACTGGGCAGCGCATCAACATCCAAATTCTATTTATCACAGTTGATGAGGCCGAATGTTCAAGATCAAGTCTGGGCAGCCTCAGAGACCTGGGAGAATCTTGGGCCGGCTCTTGCCGTGGCGCCCTCTTGCGGTCACCTCCTGCAGTGGCCCAAGCAGACGGGCTCTCCAGGGTTTCTGCTGCCCCATCTCGCTTGTATGGGCTATGTCCTCGAAATTTCATCGCTCCCTAAGACGAATCTTCCAACGCCACCACCTTGAGGTTAGGATTTTTACTTATGAATACGGGGATGGCACAAATATTCGTACCATAGCACAGCCCTCAATTGGTTCTCTGAGCAAATGAGGCGAATAATCTGAGTTCACAGTAAGGATTCTCTGCTGCGAAGTATATAATAGTTACTCATTTTCTGCATCAAAAAAAAAAATGTGTTTCATCGATCAAATTAGACTATGATAACATTTTTTTCCTCATCCAAAATCCAGAAATGTTTACATTGTATGTCTCTAATTGTCTATCTTTTGTTTCTTTCGCTCCTGTGTTTAACACTCTGAAAAAAAAAAAAAAATTATTTCAATAACAGATATTCGTGTCTTAGGTGCTATAGTTTCAGTAGGAGAGTAATACAACGTTTTGTTTCCAGGTTTTCTGAGACTAACAAAAAAAAAAAAAAAAGTCATAGAATCAAACTATTGGGCCCCATCCAGGAGCTAGGGAGCAATGTTACATTCGTATCACTAATTCATTCAACACATTCATTTGTCACCTACTATGTGCCAGGAATAGTTGCAAGAGTCTGGGACATCAGAACTGATGCAACTGACAAGATTCTAACTGTAATGGAATTTATATTCCAGCTGGGAGAGGATGAGGACAGGTGATTGCTGTACGCACTAAACAGAGAAAACAGTGACTACTGGTGTAAATGTGGAGGAACGGGAAGGAAACGTGCAGAGCCTGTGACGGGGCTGGGATGACTTTACAGATTTCCAGCCTAGCCAGGGCGATCCAACTGGCACAATGACATTCAAAGAATAATTTGAAGAAATGGCTAGCTACACATATCATTGACAAAACTATCCCAGTAAGAGGTAATAATTTCGAGCAGTTCTAGGGCACGAATATGCCTGCACTATGTCCTCTGTGCCAGGGACACAGCACAGGGAATGGTGCTAAGAAACCAAGACAGGAAGAGAACTTCTTGTACAGCGCTGGAAAGATCAACTCTTGCGAGCTATTGAAGGGTTTCTGGAGGAAGGAACCAGCTCGCCAAATATTGGACAGGTCCAGCAAGACCAGGTCATTTGTGGACCCAATGGGAAGGATGATGAAGGTTAGGGCCAAAGATAGTGGTAAAAGCAGTGCAAAATATTTGGGTTTTGAACCTATTTTGAACATAGAAACAATAAGGTTATCTGATAAGTTAGATGCAGAATGTAAAAGAAGTCAAAGAATGATAATTACAATAACTTCCTTCAATATTTAACCTCAAAATCTCCCAGAAATGATGAGAAATTCAGTCATGCTACCGAGACGTTAAAGTTTTCAGAAGAAAAGTGTTAGCTCTGAAGATTAATATGCAGTCTCCCCAAACATCTTCTATACTGAAAAACATTTCTAAAAGAGAAGGCATCATAATTTTTGTTTCATAGGGACCAGCGAGATGGCTCAGTGGTCTAAAGAGCCTGCTTAGGCAACTGCAGGGACTATGGTTTGATCCTGGCACCACATGCTGCACAGCCCCACCCCAGGGCAGACTGATCCAGTCATAACAAAATAAAAAACATATATATGTCTGTTAACTAATATGTATTATATATAAGATCAATAGGTATCTATAAAACATACGCATATGCTAGTAAAGTGGTAAAAAGTATTATTAAAGCAGTCATTTATAAATGTGTACTCCAAAGTTAAAATGACTCTATGTATTGGATTAAATTATTATAACAGTTTGAAATAATCTCCACTGAGTATGATATTTTGACTCCATCAGTCTCTCGTACATGTGACATTTGTTATACGGGCCCTGAAATTATTCCCACTTACATATTGGGAAAATAGTACAATAGTGACAGAAGAACAAGATTGATCGACAAAGATACCAAAAAATGAACACAATTTAACAGGCTTTTCAGATTTACATGAATGGAAGGTAGCATGAAAAATCACTGTAAACACTGAGCTGAGCTGTGTGTAGAAGGAAAAAAAAGAAAAAAAACAGTGAGATAACTCAGTGCTTGCCTGGCAAGCATAAAGTCCCGAGTTCAATCCCTGATACCACCAAAATAAATAAATAAATAAATAAATAAATAAATAAATAAATAAATAAATAAATAATCTATCAATAGAACATCTCAATTCTTTTGAAGATAAATAAGTGTACCTTTTTATATTATTCTGTAAGACCCACAATAGTGTAAACAATTAATTTCAGAAATTTATGCTTGCAGTTCCACAGGTCAGAGAGACCCAAGATCCTGCGTTGTATCCAACGTTCAGGGCATAATTTGGGTCACTGTGTTCACAAGCAGACAGTATTAAATGGAGAGGAGGCTGTTTCTTTCCTTTTATTAAACAAAAATAATCTCATCATTTTATTCTTACATAACTGAGAAGCACAATTTGAATAAAGCTCATTGAGAAATTAAGCACCTAAGTGCACTCTATAAAACGTGGGCGAGTGCACAGGATTGCAAGTTGTGATAAAACACGGTGAATGTTTAACTTTAAAAAAGAACCAAGGGGCTGGGGAGATAGTTCCGTGGCACAAGTGCCTTCCTGGCAAGTGCAAGGTCATGAGTTTGAACTACGGTCCTGCAAAAGTAAAAAAAAGAAGAAAAATATTCTGAGAGCGTGACCTGCTTTGACGTGCTTAGGGTTTTGCTGCTCTCTGCAGCCCTTCTGCGATCCGCGTTCACGAGTGTCTTGAGTCGCACCGCTCTGGCTGGCCTGCTGGCCTGAGCTGATTCCAAACGTCTCCATGTCACGGTCACGCTGACTTTGCGAAAGAGCCAGAAAGCAGAGAGCGCCAAGTCAAAGACGCGCGTCAGTGTTCTTATGAAGCTGTTTTCCGTTGGTTGTAGGAGGCATCAGCGTTCAGTAGGGGTTTTTTGTTTGTTTTGTTTTGCTCTGTTCTTTTAATTTCTTGTAAAAGTGCAAAACCGGGCTTTCAGAATTGCTTCCAAAAGTGATCATAGTGATGCCGTAAGTGTGTTTGCAGCAGAAGAGAGCCCTCTGAGAGGGATTTCGGGCAACAGACCATTTACTCTAATTTTAAAAAGTGGAACTGCATGGGTATTCTGGCCACACTTTGTACATACGCTTAGGAGTGTGAGTATGTACCTTTCTTTGCTTCTAAATCTTTACTGGATTTTGAGTGATACGTATACTTAACTTTACAGTGATATATGTTCACCCACATTTACAGCAAGGCCATTGGTCCTAGCAAAACCTTGGAAACAACCTAAATGCCCATTAAGCAAGGAATGGATTATAAAAGAGGTGGTAGTTTTACACAGTGGAGTATTACTCAGCTATAGAAAAGATAACTTGGAAGCCTTCATCAGTAAATGAATGCAACTAGGGACCGTAGTCCTAAGTGAACTAAATCGGACCGACGTGTGCGAACATCATCGTGTTGTCTTGCTAGTTAAGAACTTGAAAGAGTAAATAAACCCTGAAAGGTACAACAGACGATAAGAAAGGGAAAGAATCTGTTGAAAGGGAAGGAAAACCTGGGGTGAAGAGAAGGACAGGAGGCGAGGGAGAGCTATATTTATGTACGTATGCAGGACGGCGGAGATAATCGTACTCCTGGTTTCCGCTAGTCTACAGAGGGAAGCAATCGATGCTTACTTTATTTTCTTGTTCTTTTAAATTTCTTACAACATTTTCCTCTCCTTTTCTCTTTTACCAATTTTACGTGCTTATGTCTAGTCTGAAGAGCATATTATGCCGCACAGCAGCCACTGTGGAACTGTCACGGTCTCCTTCGGTGATGTTCTGTGGCATTTCTAAGGTGTTATTTTTGTTTCTGCTGTTGTTTTTTACTATCTTGTCTTCTCTTTAGATAATAAAGAAGAAAATACTTCAACATCATACAAATAAAATTATCTTGTATAAATGAAAATGTTAAATAAAATTTGCGTTGAAATTTTGAAAATGTACTTTACAGAATTTATAACGTGAGCTGTCGGGAATTGGTTAAACCTTCTTTGTATATTTGAAATCATTTGTGTAGTAACCACATCATTATTAATTATTTTAAGCTTAAATAAGAACACATATGTGAAACTACAAGAATGTTGCAAAATTATACATTAAATATTAAAAATGATGCAATGGCAGTGGGTTATGCGACCTTAATCACTGATTATTTTCAAAGAAAAGTCAATGTTATAAAGATAGAACATCTTGAATTAATTTTTAAGTGAAAATACCAAGGCAATTTTTGATCAGATATATTTCAACTGGAGAAATTTGAAAAAGTAAGAAACTTCTAGTTTTTTTTCTTTATTTATAAAACATGCTGTATAAATTTTAATAATTAAAATACTTTGATAATGAAACAGATATAGATGAGGTAAAATAAATTTTCATGAAACAGTTTTGAAACTAAAGAAGAAAACCATTATCATAGATTTAAATGTAAACATTACAACTAAAATTGCAGGAATTACAGTGAGTGTTAAAAAGGAATTTAGTTGAGGCTTTGCTAAGGTATTAGCATATCTACAAAGCAAAAGGTGGATGCAATTGCAAAATAGCTAAATAAGAATTAAACTGTTTATGGCAAAAAGTGCTTTGAATAATCATAAGCTAATCCTGAATTGGAAAAATATGTGCCACTATTTCAAAAAAGATTTTAACTTAATATACAAAAATCTCTTATCAAGCAATACAGAAAAATGAGAGCCAAAAATACTTGTAGGCTATTCAGTGGGATATAATTTAACATAAGATTTAAAAAGTTAACTTCACTAAAAGGTAAAAGAAAGTTTATTCAAAATTATTATTTTCCATTACCCAGCTTACTTTAAAAAAAAAAAAAGAAAAAGTGTAAAACTTCACAATGGCGAACATATGCTGTTGGTAAAAGTAGGAATTAATATATACTTTTAAAAGTGATTTGAGCTGGGCGTGGTGGTGCACCCCTGTAATCCCAGCACTCGTGAGGCTGAGGCAGGAGGATCAATGCGAGTTCGACACCAGCCTGCGCTACAAAAGTGAGCTCAAGGCCAGCCAGAACTACATAGTGAGACCCTGTCTCAAAAAGACAAAAAAAAAAAAAAAAAAAAAAAAGTGATTTGAAATATTGGTCAAATTAAGTATTCACCAGGGCTGGCCAGATAACTCAGCAGATTGAAGCACCTGTCAAGTCAGACACAGGGATTGGGGTTTATCCTTGGTGCACTGTTCCAGCCCCACCCCCAGGGCACACTGGGACTGGGCAAGGTGGCAGGTGCCTCTAATCTCAGCACCTGGAAGGCTGAAAAACAGGAGGATCACTACGAGTCCAATCTGTGTCGTGAGACTTTGTAGACCCTGTACTGAATACATGTTAAAAAAACAAAAGTAAATAAATATTCACCATTTTTCACAAAATATATTGTCATTGTTTCATTAAGAGTGAATTATTAGAGCCAGGTGTGCTGGCTCACACCTGTAATTCCAGCACCTGGGAAGCTGAGGCAGGAGGATCAGTGTGAGTTCAAGACCAGCCTGGGCTACAGAAGTGAGCTCAGGGCCAGCCTGAACTGCGTAGCAAGACCATCTCAAAAAGACCCCCCCCCCAAAAAAAAAGAAGGAAAAAGTGAACTATTGCACACATAATTACCCCAATCGGAATCTGGTTAAATAAATAGCGTAGCTTTAATACATTTACTTTTAATATTTTATTTATTTATTGTTATTATATTGTTTTGTTTTTTTGAGACAGAATCTCACTTCGTAATTCAGGCTGAACTTGAACCCACTTTGTATCTCAGATTACCCTTGAATTTGCAGTGATCCTCCTGCCTCAGCCCCCTGCTCCCACATACTAGAATTACATCACACTTGTCTTTTTTAATTTTTTTAAATAAGGGTATTCTCCCCAGTATGCTAAGGTGCTTTCTAAAATTTATGCTGCATGGGTAGGTAATGATTTAGAATTATTTTCTGGCATATTGTTTCATGAAAAAATACAAATAAAATATTAATAAAGTGATCTTATTTCCTCACATACTTTTATGTATTTGGTACAGGGTCTCACTGTGCAGCTCGGAACTCATAGTGCTCCTCCTGTCTTCAGCCTCCCTAGTGCTGAGGTTATAGGTGCACACCACCATGCCCGGCCTCTGTGGCCGGCTCAGCACGCCCCGAAGCACAGCCCGTGCAGCATGCAGTACTAGGGATTGAATCCCGGTCCTTGCATTTGCCTAAGTGGGCACTAAGTCCTATGAGCTCTCTTGCTGGTGCTTTCCTAATGTTCTTATTTTTGTCTTCTTATATAGATACACCTGAAAAGATCCACTGGGAAAGAGGAGAGATTTTAATATTCCCTCATTTGGTCTCCTGCATTTCAATAGCCACACTTTCAAAATAGATATTTATAATGAATACTACCTTTAATTTTAAAAATAACTCTACAGCTTTAAATTCCTGCCTGGGTAAATTCAGTCTTGTCCTGAGTACACATGCATATCGGTTACTTTTGGTGTTTTGGAGCTATCATGATGGACCATTGCTGAGCGAACACAACGCCCCCAAATCCAGGGCATTAAACTCGCAAACCTTTGGCCCAACAGTCCCAAATCTACAGTTTTCCTTGCAATCGGCCCCATGACTGAGGGGTCCCCAGAATGAATGGGGTTTGCTGAACTGCTGAAAAGGAAACCTGCAGGGTTGAGGCTGACTGATAAGCAGAAGTGAGGTATTGGTGTGAATAAAATGAGCGCTCCTCTTGACTTTTCTCTCATAATCTTCCTAAGGAGACTTTCAATTTCCAGAAGGGTGGTAACAAAGGAAAAGCTGTCAAGGCAAATACAGCGTCACAGCTTAGAGCCACAGGCTTCACATAGAAACAAACTTTGCTCTGTGAGAAATTTAAGCTAGTCTAGAAACTCTGAGTTTTTCACTTAGAAATGGTGGGTTCTGGCTTTCTGCTGAACATCCATAAGGTGGAACCAAATGTGCCCCTGACCTTCAAAAGCTGCCACAGCTGCTACTGGAGCCAGGGTTGGTGCTGGCAGGTCCACTTCCCGACTTAACCTGTCTTGTTTTGCCTCTTTGTTGTTAGCATGTTTGCAATACATAATAGGGGCATTCATTTTGGGGAGCTGGACATACACATAGCAAATCTGCATCTTTCTTTTATCTTTTATTTATTTATTTATCTGGTACTCCTGGGAGGTGAGAATGGGATCAATAAGAAAAATGGAAGGAAGAGGATAGGGGGAAGCAAAAGGATGCAAATCCATCATATATGGGCACCATGTTGTCTTTATCCATTTATCATTCCACGAACCTACAGGCGGTTTCCAAGATTTAGCTATTGTAAGCAGTGGTGCTGTGTTTTATTTATTTGTGCTTTAACTGTTGTCATTAACTTGAACTTGAAGTGTGCAATTCCAGGTTGATACGTCTGTTCATTGCAATGGTTAAGGTGAGTTTGAGATTCCTTAGTAGATTCTCCCTGTGAGAAGCTTCCCCAGTGTGGGGAAGCAGACAGGAAAGCCAGGGGGACGTGGGCGGGGCTCAGGTTGCTGAGGTGTGGCCTCCGTGACAGCTGCTGGACTCTGAGCTCTCTGCCTTCCTTCTGGCTGAGGTGGTCTCTTCCACCATCAACACCCTCTGCCATGGTTTTATGCCCACAGAGCGCCCCTCCCAGATCTCATGCTGGAGGACTTTCAGCTCATAACTGAGCTACATAAACCTCTTTTCTTTTAAAGTTCGTCTGCCTCAAGTGTTTCTTTATAGGAATTTGAAAGGTCAAATATGCTCATTAACTGAGGAGAGACAATTACATCCGACACTTCTGTCTAGAACATGCTTGATGCACACTACATTTTTGTGCAGAAGGAGGCTAATTTTTTATTTATTACTCTTTATTGACCCCAAGTCATGAGTCAGTGACTTCTCTGGTGGTTTTATTCTTATTTTTTTGTAAAGCAAACAGATTTGCTGTTTGGCTGAGTGCCTAGAAATCTGCAGATGAGAGGTATACAGGCTTCAATGTCAAGCGAAACACAAGTGTTATCGATGCTTTGCTTTTATACGGAGTGAAAGTTCCTAGCTCCTGCTAGCAAATACTCTCCTAATTACTTTCCTCCAATTCACTATAGATTTGCTTTCAACAGAGACCTAATCTATTAACTCTCAATTTCATCTGCAGTACCAGCCAAAGCTTCAGCCTCCCACTGTTTCTCTGCTGGGGATTTTTCCCTCCCACAAATGGCAAAGGAACCTGATTTGTATTGGAAATCTGTCAAATTGCATTAAACAGTGCTTGATTGAATTAGTAGTTTCCAAGCCTCCTGCTCACAGCTGTCATGGCATGAAATTGCACAATCCGTTCAGCTGGTTCCAGGGCAGGTGTTTTTGTGTTGCCATTTTCCTCTTTGTTACCACCCTCCTGGAGATTGTAAGTTTTCTTAGGAAGCTTCCGAGACAAGGTCGAGGGGAGTTCTCATTTTATTCACACCACTATCTCACTTTGTGCTCACCAGTCAGCCTAAACCCCATAGGCTGCCTTCTTAGTTCAGCAAAACTAAAAATAGGGATCCGCAATCATAGGGGTCAAGGTGGGAAACAGATGAAAAGTAGATGTTTTTAAAAGGATCTGAAATGTGTATTGACAGAATGGTTGATACTTAATGGCAAAATATGTAGCAATATTTTGTCTTGAATGGTCCATTGCCTTCTCTATAATTCCTTAAAAGATTTGTGTCTGCTGCTGCTTTGTTCAAAAGAAAGCAAAGAAGATGGTCTAGCGGAAATTCAGGCACCTAACTCTTAGCATCATTAAGTAGAGGAGACAGTAAAAATATTTAACAAACCTCAGGTACTATTAATTCAGATATAATTTAATACCAAATAAACATGTATTCTAGTTTATTTTATATGTGAGCTGAATTTTATATTCTATATGAGCTACATTCTATATCATGCACACATGATGAGCAGATATTTGCCTATCTGTTTGCCAGTTGGAAACAGCTGAGTTTTAACATACCACAGCCCACCTTAGGAGAGCTGCACAGTCTGGCTTGCTTTTGGCCTCCTGGCCTCCCATCCTTTCTCTTTAGCCTCCATGTGCCATGCAGTTTCATACATCCCTATTCCTTTCACATCTCTCTCTCTTTGGCAGGATAGGCTAGGGCTATGCCTTATACCATTCAAATGCCTCATGGTCTATCAAAAACTGTCTCTTCCCATTTCTCTCACTTTCCACTATCAAGACCCTGAATAAGTTCTACCTCTTTTCCACTGCTAACTGATTCTGTGATATAACACACTGCAGAACTCCAGCAATACTACTCAGAAAGCAGAGCTTCATTTCTTCAAGTGCGCAGATGCCTTCAAGTCAATCCTTCCTCTGCCATGGCAAGGCTGACCTTATCACCTGCCAAGGATTACTTTCTCCCCGTATAGCTTGAGGATACATAGGTTTCCTGTATGAAGTGTAGGCAGGAATCATACTAGTTTCTAACAAAGTGCAACTGAACTTCCACTTGATGCTAAATCAATATGCAGACAACAAAATTTCCCTCCCTCCCTACTGTCTCTGCTACATACTGTTCCCCATGCTGGTAAATAGGACAGATGGACAGTGTGCCTAAGAAGATATGACAAGCAAGTAATATTCAAGAAACTAGTACCTGTCTGGAAGACAGAGCTTTCTTTTTACAAAAGAAGACAAAACTATGTACAAGATCAGAGTATCCTTGCTAATAGAACACCTTATAAAACGAACAAATGAAGACCAAAATGCTAATCACAGATGCTCTGACCGTTGGTGGTCAGGGTAGAGTGTCCACGTGGCTGGGCTGGTATCACTATCAGCCCCTGGGGCTGGTGGAGCACACTTCCTGCTGCGTCTGAGTGCGACCTGGAGGTGAAGCTTTGGAGTCTGCTTCTGTTCCCTGGTCTCTTCCTCTCTGACACTCTTTCTCAGTTGTGCTTTTGAGCTGCCAACGAATGGAGCAGCTTTGTTGTGCCATGGAATTGTGTCGTGATGGGTCTGCCTTGTGCCCGTGGACCAGGTTCTGAATCCTCTGAAATCTTGAGCTAAACCAAACCTCTCTTCCTTTCAGATGTGGGCACCCGGTACCGTTACCAGCTACAGAAAAACTGACTCGCTCCATGTTAGCGCCTCTCCCAGGTCAGAGTCAAATCATTGGACTTCTGATATTTCATCCCACCCACCTTCATTAGATCTCTCTCCCCAAACTTCTTTGGACCAAACAACAAAATAAATAATTTTAATTGTGTCATTCATTCAATCATTGGTTCTATCATTCCAGGGAACTAAATATCTATGTTGATTTCTATTCAAAATACAATGGAGGGTCAGCCAGAATCCTGTATGAAATGGGGTTTCCCCATGTGTTCTATTATTTGTAATTGAGGAGAACTAACACATATATTTTCTTAGGCCCGTCTGCTATGCTCCTTTCCCTACTTCCTGTCCCCACATCTCATCCCTCACAGGGAAGCACTGCTCAGGGGCGCTCCTATGGGTACAATGGCAGGAAGATGCTGGGGCTGGAGCAGCGATTGTGGGAAAGCAGTCTCAAATTTATGACGAGTCCCAAATAAAAGGAGACAAATGAATAAATTTACCTTCAAGGCACTGTTACTTCTGACTGTATAATTTTCAGTTCATTCTTTAGAATAATTTTACATGAAATTTCACTCTTGGCCTGAAAATCTTTCTTGCTATATTTAAACCAAATACATTGTGTTCAATTTTCCTTGTACTCTCCTAATTGTTCCCTAGCAAGATTATATTTGATTATTTTTATTCTCTCTGGCACCATTGTCAACAGGAGAAGCACCTATCTTGCATTTCTACAAAAATAATTTGTAAGGGATTTCCTGTGATGCTTGAGCTAATAGATCAACACATTTTTGTTCTTTTATGGATTAATTTTTTTAATTCAATTTTTGAAATGATACTCTGACCAAAAAAAAAAAAAAAATGCAGTTTGTGGATACAAAGTAAAAAGGAAAAATTAAAGCTACCTTTCAAAATAATTTTTATTGACTACTTCCTCTGAGGTGAATTACCACAGAATTGCTCATACCTGTCTCCAAGAAACCCTTGGGCAATCTGAGTCCAACTCTTCCAGATCACAGGGAGGTGAAGTAGGAGGTCATTTGGAGGACTCAAGAAATGTATCTCTATCACCAGTTTCCCACAAACCTCAAACTCTTCATAGAATAGCCAAATCTTTAGTTCCACAACATTTCAAATTATAGCCAACCTTAGAAGAAGCCTGGACCAGGTAAAATGCAAACATGTGACAGATTAACCTGCTTCCTTCCTGAGAGGATGCAATGATGAGCAGAGGGAAGACTTGAGTGTCACACCACAGAAGGGGCTCTATGTCAGGATATATGATATTAATAGAGTGTGCCACCAAGTATACCTTTACAGAGTGTTTCACTCAGTAACAACAGAATGCACATTCTCAGCTACACATGGAACACTCTCCAGAATAGATCATATACTAGCACGCAAAGCCTTCTTAAGTAAAAGCAAAGGAATTGAAATTATCCAATGCATACTACTGACAACAATCAATAAAATGAAATTATTGACAAAAGAAACTACAAAAAACACCATAAAAACATATAAATTAAATTACAACCTTCTGTTCAACCAGTGAGTTACAAATAAAATTAAAGAACAAATTAAAAAAAAAATACTTACAATCATACGAAAATGCAGATACAACCTACTGAACTCTGTGGGATGTAATGAAAACTGTTTTTAAAGAAAATTTCTAGCAGTAAACTCGTACATTAGGAAAACAGAACAAGCCCAAATAAATGATCTTTACGCTGCACCTCAAGCTCATAGGAAAAGAAGGTAGGAAATTATAAAGATTAGATCAGAAATTAGTGCATTGGAGATAAAGAAAACAATAGAAAGAATAAATGAATCGAAGAGTTGGTTCTTTGAAAGAATTAATAAAATTGAAAGACCCCTAGCAAATCTATTCCCCCAAAAAAGGAAAGAAATAATATCTAAGTTCACACAACATAAAGAGGGGGAAATCACTACAGACCCTAGATAAATTCAAAAGATCATCAATACGTTCTTCCAAAATCTTTACTCTCACAGGGTGGAAAACACAGAGGAAATGCAGTTTCCTAGATATGTGTGAAATGTCAAAGCTGAGTCAAGAAGATATGCAAACTCTGAATAACCCAATAACGAGACATGAAATTGGATATCCAACCAAAACCTACCAACCAAGAAAACCCCAGGACCCAATGAATTCACAGCATACGTCTACAAGAAATTTAGAGATTTCATGCCAAATTTTCTCAAATTCTTCAATAAAATCAAAAGGGAAGCAATTCTTTCAAACTCATTTTTTGCAGGCAAAATATTACTCTGATCCCAGAACTAGAGAAAGATCTCACTAAAATGGAGAACTAGAGGCATCTAATGAATATAGATGCAAAGATCCTCAATAAAACACCAGCAAGCAGAATGCAGCAAATGACCAAGAAGATTATAATTGCGTCATGACTAAGTGGGATTCATTCCAGGAATGCAGAGATGGTTCAACATCTGCAAATCCATAGACGTAATACAACACATCTGTAGAACCAAGAACAAAAACTACATAATCATCTGAATAGCAAAATCTTTTGACAAAGTCCAACACTCATTCATGGTGAGAAAAAAAAATACCTACAGAGAATCATAATAGCTGGTCTATATCTCAACCTGATTTAAAAAAAAAAAAATCTATGAGAAACCAACAGTCAACATCATACTCCTATTGTCTCCACTGTCTCCACTCCTATTCAAAATAGTTTTGGAAATATTATCCAGAGCGATTAGACAAGAGAAAGAAATAATAGGAATAAGGATTAGAAAAGAAGAAATGAAATTGTCATTTGCAGAAGACATGTTACGGTATATAGAGGAGCCCAAAACCTCCACTAAGAGTCTTGTGGATTTAACCACCAAACTGAGCAATGTAGCAGGATATAAAGTCAACCCTCAAAATTTATCAGTAGCATCTCTGTACACAAACAATGAACACTCAGATAAATTAGGGAAACCATGCTTTTCATAATAACATCTAAAAAGAGGATATACTTAGGAATCAATCTCACAAAGAAAATAAAAGATTATTTCAGTGAAAACTATGGTACGTTGAGAAAAGGGAATGAAGAAGATTAGAAAAATATTCCATGCTCCTGGATAGGAAGACCAACATTATGAAAATGGCCATACTCCCAAAATTGTTATACAGATTTAATGCAATCCCAACTAAAATACCATCAGTATGCCTCACAGAGCTAGAGAAAAATTTTTCTCCAATTCATTCGGAATGAGAACAGACTCAGAATAGCAAAAGCAATCCCAGGAAACAAAGGCAAGGCAGAAGGTATCACAGTCCCTGACCTGAAATCGTACTATATGGAGACGATGATAGAAAATCAGCATGGAACTGGCATAGAGACAGACCAGCGGATCAATGGAATAGATTAGAAGATCAGCCACAATTGCAAACATCTTTGTTTGCAATCTCAGCCACCTTATCTTGAATAATGGGCCGAACATTTTCCCTGGAAGAAAGATAGCCTCTTTCATAAGTGATGCTGGAAAAACAGGATTTCACATGCTGAAGGCTAAAACTAGACTCATGCCTATCACTATGCGCAAAGCTACAGTCAAAATGGATCAAAGATTTAAGTACTGAAATATAAACACTAAATCCTCTAGGAAAATGAAGGTCTAACTCTTAGAGACACAGGTGTAGGTAGAGAGTTCATGAACAAAAACCAAACTGCTTAAATACTTCAAAGACTTAACAACTGAAATCCCATCTTTTTGAAAGGTTTCTGCATTTCAAAGAAAATCTCCAGGGCACCAAAAGAAAACCCACAAACTGGGAAAAGATTTTAGCACACTGTCTCTCCAGCAAAGGCCTTCTGTCTAGAATATAGAAAGAATCTAAAACATCAGGGCCCCTAAATTCAAAAAGCAAATCTAAAAATGGACATCTGCGATGTATGTACACTTCTCAGAGGAAGAAATGCAAATGGCAATTAAATATCTGAGAAAATGTTCAACATCATTGGTCATTCAAGAAATGCAACTTAGAACAACACTGAGATTCCATCTCATCCCACAAAGATGGCTGTCTCAGTTATTTTTTACTCATTGCTGGAACAAAGTACTCAGACCCCAAATTTAAGGAAAGAATAGTTTATTTAGCACGCAGTTTATAGAGGTTTTAGTCTATACTCTGGTGGCATTCATGCAGAGGGTAGCAGCTAATGGCAGCAGAAAACAATGAAAAGCAGACAAGCTGTGGCATCTATCTAGCCTCTGTCCTTCT
>PVJA010025755.1:0-30392 GCA_004027025.1 Myocastor coypus
GTGTTCGGAGCCAGGGCTGTGTTTTGGGATACCTGGAGCTCAGGAGCCAGGCCTTGGCTGGAATTGAGCACAGGAGAAAAAATTTCCATGAAGTCCTTAGTGTTGGGCTGTGTGCCCAGCATGTCCTCGTTAAGGACCATTCACAAACATTCAGTACTTAGAAAGTCACTTTAATAATTAGCCCTGCTTTGCTAATTATACTTTACTGATTAGAAACTGCTGACAATATGGGAGCTGCTGTGGGTGATTTTTTTTTTTTTTTTTTTGAGCTTTCATCTGATATTAATGGTGACTGATTTTGAAGTTGGGCTTTTATCTTTAAATGGGACGTCAATAGGACATCGTGTGGGAAATACCAGGAGGGAGCTCTGGAGGCCAGAAGAGGCTGCTGGGTGATGAACATGCCCTTTTCCTTAGCCTAAACTGGAGCACACAGCCCCACCTTGCTCCCACCCCCAAATATGGTTAGGGTCAGGAGACTGCTGGATGCTTGTAGGGAGATTTTTTAAAAAGACTAAGTTTTGTGATTTAGAAAAACATTTGCAGGGCTTGACAGGATGGTTCAGTGGTCTAAAGCACCTGCAGGCAGTTGCAGGGACCCTGGTTCGATCCCAGGCACCACATGCTGCACCAGCCCTGCCCTCAGGGCAGGCTGAGCTGGCCATAAAAATACATAAATACACAACAAAAAAAAGAAAAACTTTTGCAAATAATCCTTGTACTCCTCAAGGCCAATGCAGGAGAATAACAAGTCCCAACAAATTGACAATTGCTTCCTTTCACAACTTAGTGAGAACCTGTCTCCAAACACAAAATAACCAAGATAGTCACACTACTAATTTCTCATAGTTCATTAAAAAGAAAAGTCTGTGCTTATATTGTTTGGATAATTAAATGCTAATGACTTGTTCTCTGGGTAACTAATTTAAAAATAACAATATGCAATGTATTAAGCATTGTAACCCTATTATCTTGTTTTGGAATTTTGTGATATATTTTTCTCTTTAAAATAAAAACAAAGTAGGTAGGAGAAGATGGCAGTCTCCACAGGAGTTAAAGTTTCTTGTAATTTTCCCTTGTTGGAAGAACTTGAAGAAGGACAAAAAGGAGTAGGCCATGGTACAGTTAGCTGGGCCACGAGGATGATGAAGACATGACGTTCACGTGGTGGATAGGCATGATTATCGGGCCACTGAGGACAAATTATGAAAACAGAATATATAGCCTGAAAGTAGAAAGTGGACCTAAATACCCAGAAGCTCTTCCATCAGTTAGATTTGTAACAAAAATTAATATGAATGGAATAAATAGCTTCAGCGGAATGGTGGATGCACACAGCATATCAGTGTTAGCAAAATGGCAAAATTCAGATGGAATTAAAGTTGTACTTCAAGAGTTAAGATGTCTAATGGTGTCCAAAGAAAATATGAAGCTTCCACAACCACAAGAAGGACAAACATACAACAACTAGTATTAGTGACTCTCAAACTTCTCCTCATACTAATGTCTTGATTAAATATTACAATGCAAAATACTTACACGTTAAATAAAAGAACTCCAGCTGATAAACATGACCTGGACATTTGTCAGAATATATTTAATAAGTGTTCACCCATTATGTTTTCAGGTAATAAGAGGAACAATGCAGCACGATTTTTCTTTCTCTTCTTGAGGCACTGTTATTTAAACGTGAACCTGGAGTGCTCCACATAGATTCAGGTTTACAAGATGAAAGCATGTGAAGAATTGTCAGCTGTCAGTGGAAAGGAGTGTTTCTGAAAAGTAAAATCTCAAGAAGGAAGAACAAATGGCGTGCTTATCATCTCACTTAGTGAAAGAGCCGCAGTTTGAAATTGTTCAAAGTAGCATATACAATGAATATTGTCACAAATTGTGTTAACCTTTGAAGCAGTGTGGGTGCTGACTACTAGTAGTATCAAAAATATGTTCAAGATGGTTTTGATTCCTGTATTTACAATAAAAAGGTTGGGGGAGGGGTCAATGAATTTCTGTCAAAAGCTGTTCCTGTGTGTTAAGTGTAACAGACATGGTAAATATTTGTTTACAGTCTTTGTTAAATAAACCATGGATTTAAGTTTTGGTGAAATCAACAAAAGGAAATACACACACACACACACACACACACACACACACACACACACATATATATATATGATTTTGAGATTAGTCTTAAAATGTAAATAAAATGTAGAACATGTCCTCAAAAAATAAATAAAATAAATACAAAACAAAATAATACCCAGTGCCACCAAAAACAAAAACAACACACACACACACACAAAAAAAAAAAAAAAAAAAAAAAAAAAAAAAAAAAAAAAAAAAAAAAAAAAAAGCGGAAATGCTGATAACAAGCAATAAGGCCGAAGTTTACAGAGTGCTTCGCTCTGCGTTCCGCAATGCGTTGGGAAGCTGGTGAGGCGCACGCAAGAAGCCATCCACCTTAGGGCACAAAGCAGTGGAGTGACTTGCTAAAGTCATCCGTGTCTTAAGTTTTTATGCTCCACCACGCTGTGTTAAATATTTAGCCAGACACATTTTTCCGATAAGGCAACTAAGGTTCCGTGGTTTATCCCGACTCCCAAAACATCAGATGGAAAACTGGAACAAGAAATGCTCCTACGACAGCCTGGAAAAGGCTGGGCTGAGATGGTTCGCGTTGTTTCCAGACTCCAGATGCTCCGGAAGCACTGGCAGCTGCGGCCGAGACAGGCTGGTCCCGGACGCCACCCCCACCCGCCCTGCGCTGCCTGGGTAAAGCTCGGCCGGCGCCACCCGAGAGCTCAGTCTGATAAAGGTCCTGATTACGCGGCTGGCCGTCTGGGTCCCTGCACCCGGACTCCTAGCCTGCGGTAGGACCGAGCCGGGGTCGGCGCGCATCTTCAGGGCGGGGTCGCCGGACCGAGGAGGGTCCTGGGGGAGCGGGCTGGAGGCGGCTGCCGCCCCACGCCGCGTCTTCAACTCTGCAGAGCCCTCTAGACCTTCGCGAGCTCGCCCAGCCGCGCGTTCCTTCCTCCCCCTCCCCACCCGAGAAACTGAGGCTCAGAGCAGCACAGATCACCCGGGTCACAGGCCAGCAAAGGACAAAACTGCTTGCGTGCGATCCTTGACAGTCGGCGTCCAAAGCTAGGGGCAGAGGGACGGCTGGAGAGCCGGCAGGCCGCGGGGTTCAGCCCCCGACCCGCGGGGCTTCCGGCACGCTGAGGTCTCTTCTGCCCTAGGGAACTTGCGAGTGACTAGGTAATGACTCAGAAAAGAAAAAAAGAAAGAAAGAAAAGAGAGGAAAAAAAAAAAAAAAAAAAAAAAAAAAAAAAAAAAAAAAAAAAAAAAAAAAAAAAAAAAAAAAAAAAGCCAAAGGCCACCAGACCTGGTGCTGGCTTGTGCTTTGCAACCTAGGAAGGTGCTAGCCGCACGCTGCGAGGATCCTGGCTGCCCGTGTGGGCCGGAGTGTCCAGATCGCTGCGCAGACCGCAAAGCCATGCGCGTGTTCTTGGACTCTGAAATCTTTGCTTACAGCACCAAGAAACCCCAGCGCCTCCTCCAAATCACTGCGGCTCCCACAACAAGTTAGGAGAAATCAGTATGGGGTGGAGGTCCAGACTGAGGAGTGCAGGCTTGGGTCGCGCCTAGTCGGCGCGCTGTGCTCCGATAAAAACTACCCACTGGTGCAGCGGTGAATGAGCGGCTTAATCTTCCGCGTGCCACTGTCTGCAACCCTGAACTGCGCAGCCTAACACTGCCTGACTTGTTACCGACTCTAGGTTTGTGCTAAATAGACTAGATGCTGTCTGCGATGACTGAAAATTTGGCGCTCCTGGACTTGAAATGTACATAGTAACTTCTAACACACCAAGTAATGGAGGAAAGTCCTGCGTACCCGAGGCCCCTGGTCCCACCTTCTGCAGGTATCGGCCCCCTTCTATCCCTACCACAGAGACTAGAGAGAGGACTTCTCTATCCCAGGAAGTGTAGGCTTGGAACTGTGTGGCTCTTTCAAACACCTCCCCCTTATTTCTTGTGATCTTCTCAGCAGTAATCTAATTTCACGGCCTGTTGTCAGACCTTAGTACTGTCTGTGCAAAGGATTTCCTCCACGCAAGTGTGTGCCTTATGTGTATTTAACATTAAGCCACCTGGCTCACACAACCTGAGGCTCTTTTAGCAAAATAGTGAGGAGAATGTAAGGTTTGTTGTCCATATTGGCACTTTTTTGAGGGGATACAGGATTGAATGCAGGACTTCCATACTGAGGTACACCCCCAGCACAATTTTTTTTTTCACATTTTAGAGTTTCTGTTAGTTCTTGCTTTAGTTTGAGACAGGGTTTTGCTGAATGGCTGCCTTTCTCAGGACATCCTCCCGTCTCTGCTTTCCACAGCTTTCATCCCACAATGATGGATATGGCACAAAAACAATTAAGATGTAGTATGTGCATGTACCAGCTTGATATGATGAATGTCATTCTTACCTACTATAAGCATGCACTAGTTAAAAAAACTTTAAAAATAAAACGTATCTCAAAGCTACGTTGTTTTCCCTTAAATAAGACCTAAATGGAAAGCAGTCAGCCTTCAAAACTAGGAAAAAAAAAAAAAAAGACAGCTCCAATCACGTTCCAATTCCAGAGTAGCCACGGGGCAGCAGAATCATGAGGTATAATCTGCAGGACACTGACCAGCTCTTTTTAATTTATTTATTTTATTATTGTTTGTTTTGAAACACAATAGGCTTTGAACCCTGGGTGGGCAGGGATCCTATGCAAAATGTAGTACGCTTTCAAACAGGCTGACTTCTAAGTCTGCTACTGCTTTCCTCAAATCTTCATGAAACTCTCTGTCCTGTGCCTGTTTCCAGGGCCACCATCCCTGTCTCTCACCAGCCTGTGAGTTGCATGAGGCAGGAAGTTTAGGGCTCTGGTCTCTTGAGCCCAGCAGAACCCAGCCGAGCCCAGAGTAAGCGAGAGGCAACGTTTGAGGGAACAAATCCTGGACTGTCTTCTGTGTCGTTTATTAGATACACAGGCTTGTTCTCTTACATAACACGGGCTTCAAGTTGTCTGGAACCTGCTGGCATTTGGCAACTGGCATCCCATCCCTTAAAGGGTGAATGGTGCTGGCTCTGCTGGGAATTAGATGAGCTTCTCCCTGGGTTCCCAGGGTGATTTGTTATGAGCATTGGTGGTAGAAACATTAGATCCAGGTCCCCCCCCCACCAGGATGTCCCAAACCTCTGTGATAGATGTAGATGTAGAGGGGTTGTCAGCAGACAGCTGTCTCTGGGGAAAAGCAAAAGTGGGGGAGTAACTGTAAGTTGCATGATGGGCCAGAGCTCAAGGGAGGCCCCTATCTTCTCCAATGCCCATTGCTACAAGTGAACTGAATGATGCCCACAAAACTGAACCTGCTTTGGAGGGGTGACAGCAAGACAACTGTGACTTCTGAAGTTGTCTTATTTCATTTGAGTTTGATTTTTAAATACCTAAGAAACCCCAGCTCAAAAGGACCTTTGTGGACCCTGCCCAGCTTAGAGGGAGACCCTATGCATGCCAGTGTGGACTGGGGCTGTCAAGGAGCCCCTCCAACCTAGACCTTCATTCTGAAGCAGAAGGTCCTACTCCTTTTTGCTTTTCTCCGCTGCTTGATAGCCCAGTCTGTGCCATGACTGTAGGAGCAATGCTTTCAAAGTAGCAAGCTCGGTTTCTGACATGATCAGAAAAATTTTGATCAGATTCTCCCCAGCAGACCCAGGATGAGGGTGAGAGCCCAAATTTTAGACATGTGTCCAGAAAACCTCAGTAATAACGAAAACATTTAAGTAGTTCTAAGAAGCAAAGTTCCTGTAAAACAATAAAGTCATGCTGCATAGAATATGTGAATTTTAAATAGGCAACCAGACAGGTATAAGAGCCAGCCATGGTCAAATGGGAAAGATGGAAGTAGAAGAAGAGGGCTACTAAGAAGGAGGAGAAAGAAGAAGAGGAGGAGGAAGAGAGGAGGGAGGAGGCAGATGAGGGAAGAGGTGGAGACAAGAGGAGAAAGAAGAAAAAAAATAACAGCAGAGGAGATGAAAAAAGAGGAGTGGAGCAGAGATGGCAGAGAGGTGTAAAAACCTTAACCAAGAGGGTGGAAGGGGTGGGCTTGAGGAGATGGGGTCCTGGTTTGGTACTATCTGGGTCACAAGACATTTATTCCCAGTACCTGAGATGCCCAGCAGTTTCAGACTGAACTAACACACTGGGTTCAACTTGGGATGAAGAGAAAGAAAAATAGCAGTCCGCTGAACACCTTTCCTGTTGCTCCCTAGATCCTAGGGGGACGCGGCAAAAGCGGTACTCTTGAAGGCAGACCACAGCGACCTTCAGTCTCACATAGACCAGAGCGCTGGCCTTGGCGACTCACTAAGCCCACTCCAGCTGTGCACCTCGCGGTGCCCAGAGCTCCAACATTCTCCGTCCTGAAGATAACGACCCTGGAGATACTTGCGAACCATGAACCTTTTCCTGGTGTTACTACGGTGTGTGGGAGAAAGGGGTTCCAGGCCGATCGCGGGCACACGGCACCAGGGGTCCTCCGGCGACAAAACCTGCCCGAAGAGCAGTCTTCCTGCTTCTCTTAGGGAGGGAACCTGGCCCGGCGTCCTGGAAAGGATCAGTCTGAGGGCCACTGGGGTCAGAGCTGCAGTGCTTCTTCTGGGCCGCTTCTTTAGCCCGAGCTGGGACCCAGGCCCTCGCCTCCCCAGGCACTCGGCCGGCCGGGCTCCGGACCTCAGGATCCACACTGTCTCCGCGCTCTCTGTTCCCCGCAGGACCTGGAGAGTCTTTACTGTTTCAAACGCCGAATTTAGAACTCCAAAAGCACCAGGAACCTCACTGTCATTTTAAAATTGTCCCACCAGGAACGAGCCAGGGAGACTGGGAACTGAATCTCCGGCCAGCTTCTGCCTGTTGCCCTGGTGCTGAGAATCGGACTCCGCTCTGCGCTGTTGCGGGCCGCCAAGCCCAGCTTTGCTGGAGCCTGCAGACTGCAGTAGGCGAGGGTGAGCGGACAGGAGCCCCAGGCTTGGGCCTCCGCAGTCTTTAAATAGGGACAATGCCCAAGGCAGAAAACTGTTCTTGAGGCCCAGTAAAAATTTCTGAGATCTGGAGGCTCCAAATGAGGTCTTGAAAGTGTAGTTTCATAGGGAGCCACATAAGAGAGGCCAGATTGAAAAGAGAAGTTCATGTTCCTATGCCCCAGTGTGTCCTGAAGCCCCCATTCTCCACCTAGGTTGCAAAATTGTGGAAGCAGCTCTGTTTAAACATGCAAGCAATGTCTGTGATTAAAACGTTGTAACTCAAACTGTAAGTGAAACAACTATAACTTGATGTTACTCATGTGCTGAATATTTTACAGTGCACATTAATGTATTAATCCACAGAGCTGACTGCTAGGTAAGAATAATTATTGGCCCTGTTTTATTGTAAATGATGGAACTGAGGTTTGAAATGCTGTAAGAAAGAAAGAAAGGAAGGAAGAAAGAAAGAAAGAAATAGAGAAAGAAAGAAAGAAAAAAAGAAAGATGAAATCTGTAAGTCATGGGATCTGCACATTTTCCAGTCAGAATTCAAAGCCTCCTCCAAACCCACTGAACCTTCTAGGACCCAAAGCAGCCATGTGCGGCCATGTAGATTGTCTTGTTCCACCTCTCAGGGTGGTTTTACCTGAGAACCCAGGCTTTTAAGGGACCTTAGTAACTGGACAACTCACGGAGAGCCCTGAACCCCCTTGCACAGCACCTCTGTGCCACTGGTTCCCCTTGTCTATAGCAAGCATTGATCTGCACAGGCAACACATCCAGAAAGAGCGTAAGTGTGCCTCTGATCAGGAGACCGTAGGATATGTCTTCCTGCCAAGGTTTTACTAGCAAGGAGACGTACAGTTTAGGGACACCAAAGCAGCTCACCTGGGAGCCAGGCTTTGATCCATGGGGCTGCTGCAGTTTCTGGGCTCCCACCTGCCTCTCCCAGCTGGCTCAGCCTTCCTTGCTTTATAAGTTCACGGGATGAACACTGAGGACTTCCTGCCCACAGCAGCTCACAACTGGACTAAGCCAACTGGACAGTAGAAAGGAGGGAGCAGCTGTTGCCCGGCAAGTCCCCATTCCCTTTGCTCCCTCAATTTTTCTGGAAATGTCTGTCCCCTGACGTGATCCAAACTCCACTGGGGACATTGAGATAACTAAAGCAAGGCATGGCTTGTCTTCTGCATAGCTACACAAGGGCAAGTGTTAAGACCGATGTATAATTTCACAGTGAGCTATTGAAAGCTAAGTCCAGCCAACACAGTCTGCCACACTGCACGCATCAGGGTCTAGCCATCGCATTCCCTCTCTGAAAGAAGAAAACAGCTCCATTTCTTGAGGAAAATTCTCATTTCTGAATAGACCTAAGCATTTCTGATAAGAAAAGAAAACCACGTGTGACTTATATAAAAATAAAAAAAGGAAATGTCACATTGAGAAGAAGATTTTGTGACTGGGAGAAGGTTTGTGCACAGGGTGAGTTCAGTAACCCAAGGATTTGGATTTGGTCTGAGGTGCTCAAAACTAGCCAGGGATTCACAGGCATCTAGGTTAAGCCCCTGTTCTTAACCTTGGTCCAATCTGAAAGCCTGCTGGCAGTCAGCCGTAGCTGGGGGGTGAGGAGGGGCTTGTCCTGCTGCAGGACCTGGAATAGGTTAGTATCTGGACCCAGATCTGGAGCGCATGGCTGGGCTGAGTCTTCTGAGAGATTCACTGAGTAGGGGGTAATGTGCAGCTCCCCCAAGCCTGACACATTTCTCCTCTCTGGAAAGCAAATGGAGAGGGTATAGACCACAGGGCAAAATCCTTCCAGCACAATCTGTAGCTTTCCAAAGTTCCCCTAACATTTCCATGTAGAGCCTTTGCACTGGGGTGGACACAACAGAATACGTATCTTCATCTCCTTTCTTCTTCTGAACGTGGTGAAAATGGATCCACGGATCCACCAGGACAGCCCTAAATCAGAACCCCTGATGCCACTAATCTGTTCACATAAATCTAAGCAGAGATTGTGATGTTTCATCTACACCCCGTTTATTTCAAGGGGTGGGGAGGGTTCAGGGACAAATAAAACTTGTATTTTTGTTCTTTTTGTTGTGCTTTCTTTTCTGAAGACATACCAAGAGCTAGAAAGAAGGACAGCCTGGAAAGACACGCAAATATTTACATGTGCAGCTTGAGAGTTTGTGTCAGCCTGGTTTACAGGGCTCCCATGAAGCAGATTACCCTGCGAATTCAGAGAATTTGAGTTATTTGGGCTGAGCAGGCCAGCAGGACACCCCCCCACACACGCACACACATACAGGCCCTGAGAAGTCCTGGCCTTGCCGGCTCACCGTCCGCTGCGCAGGGCACTTCAGAAGCCACACTGGCCCAGCGCACTTCGCAAATCCCAACCCCTTAGCCACCCTGCTTTCCCGAGTCCCTGTCGGGAATAGAAGCCCCAGACCTAGGGACGCACAGGGGCACAAAAGCCCTTACTTATGAGAGCAGCATCCTTGGCAAACTGCTTTCTCCAGGACCAGACTGTAGGGGTCTTTGAGGGGAGCCCTAGCTCTGGGTCTAGTAGCGCTGGCGCTCCTTTCCCCGCTCCCAGGCACTTCCCAACGGTCTTTTGGAACTCTGCACACGCAGTGGGAGGAAGCAATACAGAGGCCAGGACTCCGAGGCTTCCCCGATATAGGTTCCTCTGCGAGCAGACCGCCCCAGCCTGCGGGACAAGAGAAGGAGTCCCGACGGCTGCAAAGCTTTAGCGCAGCACCCCTAGCAGTGAGCGGGGGCTGAGCTTCGCGCCGCAGAGCGCTCGGCTACCTTACCAGAGCTCCAAGCCCCAGAGGCCCCCTCCCCACCCTCCCGCGGCCCCGCCCCCGGAGGCCGAGGCAGGAAGCGGTGACGTGCGGCGGCTCTGACTGGCTGCTGCCCGCGGGCATCGCCTCTGTCGGCAGCTTAAGGCGCAGGACCGCAGACGCTGGGCGCAGTGTACCCCGCGCCTGGCGGAACCCGGACGCTAGAGCTCGGCTTCCCGGTGCTCGCGCCTTCGCCGCGCTCCCCGTGACCACCATTCGAGGCAGCCGGAGCTGTTCCAGAGGAGTAAGGGAAACAAACGGAGCGGGTGCCCCTGGCGGGTCTGCGGCGGACGCTCAGCCCCGGCCTCGGACAGCCTTATCTACGGCCTGCACCCAGGGTCTGCGCGCTTCCCTGAACCCCGGGTAGGTCCCTTACAGTCTCCTGCTGCCCGCGGAAGTCGCTGTTCCTCCGGGTTTTACTGAGGCACCAACACAAGGCCACCGAACAGCTCCGGGGAGGAAGCTCCAGCTGAGCCTCCCTTCTCTGCCCGCGGTGACCGCGCTCGGAAACTTTGTTGTGTTTCGGGTCTTTGTCTCCCTGGGGACCCCGCACGGCCAAGAGCTTGCCCGGAACCATGGAGTTCACGGCATCCCCCAAGCCCCAGCTGTCCTCCAGGGCCAACGCTTTCTCCATCGCGGCGCTCATGTCCAGCGGTGGCTCCAAGGAGAAGGAGACGGAGAGCACCATCAAGCCCCTGGGTAAGTGAGCGGCTGGCACAGCACACCTCGATCCCTCTGTGCCCGGCTAAGGGCAGTGGACAACTGGTATAGGGGATGGTCCTTTCCTTAGCTAGCAGCTCTTAGAACCAGTAGGCAGAGCGCCACACATCTCAAGAGAAGGTTTCTCCCTCTCTACCCAATTTGGGGCAGGAGGTCCCAGTCTGCTGAACACCAGCGTGATTGCTGCTTCTGTTTGGACCAGTCCCTGTCTACAATCCAGATACCAAGTGCGGCGCACAATCAGTCTCTGTAAGTGTAAAGCGATAAAAGCCCTTTTAAGACGAAAGAATTTACAGTACGCGGAGCATCTGGGAATGTATTTGAAGCCAAAGCAAAGTTGAGCAGCTTCCAAAGAAACGAATTTCATTTTGGTTTGGCTCTGCCTTGAACCGACCAACAGGGCGGACTGGCAGCCCTACAGGAGCCGCCAGGTCTCTCCCTGTGAGCCATTTTCTTCCCAGAGGCCCCATGCTTATCAGTAAAACTCATTTTATTATTGTCATCATTGAGGTTGGCAAAAACACTAAGCAGTCACCATTTCCCAAATCCCTCAACTTCTAGTTAAACGAGTCGGCAGCCTTGGCCATTTATAGAAGACCCTGGGCTCAGAGAAGACCGGAATGGGAAACGGGAGAACGTTTTGTCACACAAGAGAAGTGTGTGGGAAGGGAACTGCCTGCTGGAGAAGGGGCTTAGGAATCCTTTTACAATTGAGGGAGAAAGAAGCGCCCTCTTAGCCCTTCGTGGGTCCTAGGGAAATAAATCCCTGTTGCGCATCCTGGTCATTGGTCTCTTCAAAATAGTGAAAGTAATGGAATAGCAAACTTAATTTTTTAACCCCTCCCCATTGTTTTCTCCGAATGCTTCCCAACTCTTACCATAAGACATCCGGTGTCACTGTCATAAGAAAGTGAAAAACTTGAAAGCTGAGGGCCTGGGGAGTGGCAGAAGCTCTGCAGGACTTGAAAGCAGGCAAAAGGAAAACGGAAGAGCTTTGGAGAGGGAGTGGCGAGGTCGCCTCTGCCTGCTTCACGCCCTCTCCCTGCTTCTTTCCCCTGCAGTTCCTGAGCCTCCAAACTGCAGGGGAAATGGCAAGAGCCCAGCCCAATTGTTTAGGAAAAATCACCCACTGCCGCTTTCACAGTAGTGTGTGTGGGCTGGTGCCACAGTATCCACTGCCCAGGGGAGTCCTGGATCCCTTCGGAACACCTCCTTCTCATTTAGGCGCCTAGCAGAAGAGAGCAGTTGGCTTAAAATTCCTGACAGATGTGGACAGCAGAGTGGAAGCATATGAGCTCTCAGGCACTGTTTTCTACAGTAATCCCTATGAAAAGATCGCCTGTATAAATTTCAAAATGCTAAACTATAAATCCAATCACAGCTCTCGAAAGCCCCTGCAACCTTCCTTGTGCTCCCCAGACTCTGTAAAAGGGGTGGCTTTTTCCTGGCCTTTGGGAAGGGCCTGTGTTCTGGTCTTACAGGGCACAGTTCAACAGGGCAGCGTCAGTCACTGCTAGACAAACACACGAAGGTCTATCAGGAGCGCAGCGGTGCGTGGGGAGCCGGGCAGCCAAGGTGTCCGTGCCTGGCCACATAAACAGGCATCTCCTGGAAAGCACAAGGGACATTTCTGATGCCTTCTCCTCCTCTGCTGCTCCTCCCGTGGTGCTTTGGGGAGCCTGTACTTTAAGAAGTTTGCTGCTTGCAGTTGGAAAAGAACAACGTTAGGGTTACTTTTTACAACCTTGTAGAGATGTTTTGTGAATGTTTCTGAAACTCTTATGGTGAAAATAAGATTTTTGCCAAGACCTGGTTCTCTCTCTTTGAATTTCAAACAATCAGCATGACAACTGATTTTATCACTGTTAATTCAAAGCATTTATCTGAGTTAAATTATCATTGTACTGAGAAGAAAAAAGTAGGTAAAAACTCCCTGTCTCCTATTTGTCAAACCTGAAGGAGAAATATGAGGAATGAGCAAAGTCTTATGGTGTGAACGCGTTGCAGCCCGCGTACAGCAGTCACTCGTGCCTGCAGACTTCCAGAGCTTGTTCCCAGCCCTGGAGGATGCACAGGAGAGCAGAGTTGTTTGGAGGAGGCTCTGCGTTGCCAATTCAAGTAGTTTCTTTTTTAAGGGATGGGAGGTAATTGGGCCAATTACAGAAGTCCCCCTGTGGTCCGTCAAAGTGACTGGTGCAGTGGAGCCTTATCAGCTGGCAGAGGACCTGGGCTCCTAGGCAGTGGGTGTCTAGCCTGCAGGGTGGGTGCAAAGTACTCTTCCCACCATAATTCCCTGCTATCCTGGAATTCAAATGGTTTTTCTCACTTCTGGGGCCTTTTCAGGAAGCAATGAATTACAAACACTCTGTAATTGTTTAATAAAATTATTATATTTTAAAATGTTCCAAAGATTCTTCTTCTGTGACCTGGCAAGCTGAATGCTGGAGTTCATGATAGGATCTCAGGCTTGGAGAAGTGCTATAAAATTGTTCTAATCTCTGTCCACCCAGCTGAAGTGACTTACTGTTTTTGAACCAAGTCCCCACCATTCTGCTATCCCATCGACTTGCCATTTTCTGTTGTGGGTAGAAGAGCCCTCTAATGGGGAAGCCCCGCTCAGAGTGGGAGTGGAAGAGGTATCTGATGGTGTTGGATCCCAGAAAGTCGTCGGTTGTCACAGAGGCAGGACTGGTCACAGGCTCGGTGTGAATGTGAGAGAGAAAACCCATAGGGGTATTTGTGCTTTATGTGTGGGGATCGCTGTCCTTCTCTGTATTACTCATTATATGCCTCTCGATGGGGTCTTGGTCATACTTGGTCAGCTGTGGTTCTAGAAGTGACCTGTTTGGTTAGGTAAGTTACAAAGCAGGGAACCTTTCACTTCAGGAGCTGCCTACAGGCTTTCCCCCAGTGCTAGGTCCTGGCCAGTGTCCTGGAGTTTCTGAATATCACTTTCTCAATGCTCTGTGTAATTGTCCCTTCTTTTTACCCCTGCAGAGCAATTTGTAGAGAAGTCCTCCTGTGCCCAGCCTCTGGGCGAGCTGACCAGCCTTGATGCTCAGGGCGAGTTCAGCAGGGGAGGCAGCAGCAGCCCAGCCTCCTCCTCACTGTGCACTGAGCCGCTGATCCCCACCACCCCCATCATCCCCAGTGAGGAAATGGCCAAGATCACCTGTAACCTGGAGACCAAGGAGCTGTGGGACAAATTCCATGAGCTGGGCACAGAGATGATCATCACTAAGTCTGGCAGGTAGCTGGGCATTGGAGCATGGGGCATGGGAATAAGGAGCTGCTGAGGTGCTCTGGGCTCTTGTGGTAACTGGACAGGAGGGCTGGCAGGTAAGGCACAGAGGCAGCTGGTGGCTGCTTTCCAGGGCCTGGCCTTTGGAAAGAGCTTCAGAAATGGATGGATGTTTGTGTTCCAGGGCTGTGGCCATGGAGAGCCCCACCTGTTAGAAAAAAAAAAAAAAAAAAAAAAAGAAAAGAAACCACCAAGACAGGAGATTCTGGATCTCCTGTCCCTGTACCCTAGGAAGCCATGGGCACTGGGTCAGAATTCCAAGGGGCTAGATGCAGGACCACTGGGTCCTTCTACAGAAAGAGGCAGTGCCTCTTTAATATGGTATAGCAGAAGCTGCAACTTTCATTCAAAGTGAAAATTTAAACTTGAAAAATGAACTATAAAAGCTTAGAGTTTGAGTGAAAGTGTTGTACCTTGGGCCTGGTGGGGCAGATCCAGCAGGAAGCCATGTGGAGGGCTGCAAAGGCGCCCAAGGTCAGGGACCTGGAACTTGGTTGTTCCAAGTCCCAGGACAGGCAATGCCCACAGCATCTCCCAGAGGAGTTCTAGGAAAACCTACTCCCTCACATAGCCCAAGTGCTGCAGAATTGTGTCGGGTCTTGCTGTGGGTCCTCCAGAGAATGAAGTCCTTGATGACTTGATCTGATTACAGAGTTTCAGATTTTGGGATAGCAGGAGCGCAGCACTCTCCCCTGGCCACGATGTCTTGGCGTTTACAATCATGCCCTTTTGCAATCAAGTCTGGTCTCAGTATTGGCTTCTCTGTGTCTTTTCAAGAAATCAAAGGGAGTTCCTGGGGGATGGGTAAGAGGGTCGGGAAGGGAGTAGATCCTGTTCCTCCTACCTCAACTGGGATTGGGCCTAGGGACTTGTGAGCCCAGCCCCAAAGTTCTCTTTCCTTCTCCCTCTCCCTCTCCCGCCCCCTCACCCCACCCGCCTCTGCTTCGCCCACCATCTTTCTTTCTCTTTACCAGGAGGATGTTTCCTACCATCCGGGTGTCCTTTTCAGGCGTGGATCCTGAGGCCAAGTACATCGTGCTGATGGACATCGTGCCAGTGGACAACAAGAGGTACCGCTACGCCTACCACCGCTCCTCCTGGCTGGTGGCAGGCAAGGCCGACCCCCCTCTGCCTGCCAGGTTCGTGCCAATCCCCTCCCCAAGCAAATGCATTTTTTCCTTTGTGAATTCCAAGCAGAGGTTTGTGTTGAAAGCATCGGGCCTGTCCTGCGCTTTCCAGGCCTCTGACGTCCAGGATTGAATATAAAATACGTGGGTTAGTCTCCTAAAAGGTGTGTTTGTGCTTTTAAATTTGTCTTTCATTTTGTCTTCCTTTAAAATTTATTTTAGAGATTTCTTTGTATTTTAGTTTGGAGATTTCTTAGAAATGTGGACCTCTTGATGCCTATAAAATTTCTAACTGGCTGCTTAGAGCCAGACTAAATGCCCTCAAATTTTTTTGAGTTGCCCTCAAATCCTTTTTTAGAAAAATGTATTTTATTTATTTATTTTGGAACTGGAAATCAAACTGAGAACCTCATATTTGCCAGGCAGACAGACACTGTGCAGCTGAGCTATAGCCCTGGCCCTAAAAGAATATATTTTAGCATCGTAGTCACATACAGTAAATCTTTAACTTTGTTTCCAGAGCATCCTATATGCACAAAATAAACATCATTTGGTAAAATGTGCATTTTTTAAACAAGTAAAGGATTTTAAGAAAAGAAAAAATTTTTCCCTCACTGCAATTTCAGTGGATGAATGAATGCAGTTCAACAAGTTAATACTCTTTCATGAGAAACATAATCTATTAAATATTGTAGATGGTTATTTGTGGCAGTTTTTGCCTACAGTGTTTTTCTAAGAGTACTTCATTTAAAAGAAAAATCCTCTACAAATCCTCTGTGGCTACTTTGTCCAAGTGGGCATTCTGGGGCTTTCAGAATGAACAGCACACGTGGCATGCAAGAGCAGTGGCAGCAGTGAGCCGCAGGCTTTAAGATACAGTAGGTACTGGTTGACTTGTTATTTTGGGTTCAGCAGCCTCACCAATTTTAAGTTGTTTCCTGAGCGAGATTCTTTTATTTTTGGTAATTGATTAAAAAGTACTGTCATAACAAGGAATTTATTTCCAGCTATGGCTGGTTCCTTGCTTCTAGCTTGGAGTCTTAGGAAGGAGCAGAGTCAACATCTTGTACACACCCATCAGCTAGAATACTCAGCTTACCTCTTTGGTCACGTTATTGAGCTTGTAATACATCGAGTTCCATAGACAAGAGACAAACAGCTGCCTTTGAGCTTTCTGTTCTCAAGTGAGGCTGGAAGCTTATCTGTACCACCCTTCCAAAATCCATGTTAAATAACAGGACTAAGAAATAGTTTTAAAATTCCCCCTCATTTGTTTATTGAGTAAATAAGAAAAGATATAACTTAAGTAAGAAAAAGTATAACTTATAAAGTTGGCTTAGTTGTGCTGGGGGATTGAGCCCAGGGTCTTTGCGATGAGCTGCATCTTCAGCTCTCTTTCTTACTCCATTTTCTAATTTTGTGACATAGTCTCTTTGAGTTGCTAAATAACCCAGGCTGGGTCTGAATTTTCCATCCTCCTGCCTTGGCCTCCCAGAGTGCTGGGATTACAGGCATGTGCCACCATACTAAGGCACAAATCATTTCTTTGGAGCAGGATATAGCAATTCACAACAGAAATCAAATTGATAAAATTAGTGTTATTTTTGAAGTAACCTATTTCATGGCCAATTTACTGTTCTTCTTGAGCTTCCTGCCTAACTTTGCATTACTGTTTTAGACCAGAGAAAAGAGAGAAAGGGAGACAGGGAGGGACAGGAGTGCTTCAGCAGATTTCTAACCATTTTTTTGTGAGCAAGTACGGCTTTTTATTGTTGTTTTCCCAAGCCTTTCTCCTAAGAAGTTAATCACTCTTATTTAACATCCATTTTCTGCCTATCTGAAGGTATGGGAAGTAGTGCAGGCAGCAGACTTTGGAAATATGACGTGTCTTGTTTATGTTACTAATCTGCTCTGGTTCTAGAAAGAAAGCGTGTACCAATGCACTATCTCAACTGAAGCATGTTTAAGCTATTGCTGGAATTTTAAGTCCGGGGTCGGGGTGAGATTGGAGCTTGAGAGAAGAGGAGCTTCCTGTGTTTTCTCATTTATTCCAGTTCAGCTTGCTTATGCTGATGTTAGATAAAAATATTCTAGATCATTTAAACAACAACAATATCTATTTTTGCTCTTATAGGAAAATAACAGTATTTTCTACCCCATGAAAGAAAGGGGAAGAACTTGGGAACTGAGAATTTTTATATGATGGTGGAAGTTCCTTGTACATTCAGGTCTTTGCAGCTCTTTATCCCAGTGTCAGTCTTTTCTAATCAGAAGGAATAATGCTTGGCAACACTATTTGAATAACACTGGACAAGACATTTTTCAAGACCTAAAATAATGTTACATATTCATATAGGGCATCTCCTTTTCTTTAAAGTAACTGATATTTAAATGTTATTTTTATTAGTGTGCTTACATACAGTGGCTGTCTTAAGACAGAGCATTTTATCACGTAATAGAACTTCCAGGGATTTTGGACACTTTGGAGGGAAGGTGGGATGAGGTGTTGATCAATGCAAGACTCCTCCGCATTGCAACTTTGTTTTCTTACCTGAAAACTTTTTTCCTTTTTCTTCTTAAATAAGAGACTTTGTGGAAATGGAAAGGGGATCTTGGAATGAGGAGGAGATAAGAGGGAGGAGAGGAAAAAAGAAAGTGAAAAAAAGATCAGGATGTGATACATCGCTGTACTAGTCCTCCACAGAGAGTGTATTTTTCATATATCACTAATGTATATAAGTTAGTAATTAAAAATGAAATCACAACTTTAGAAGGATGAAACTTGAGGAGCTATTGTGCTGTCAAGAAATGTTCTCATGGAAAAGGGATTATGAACTCTCCACCTAAACCAGGGAAAGCAGCAGGCAGGACAGAGCCCGGCACTGTCCGATCTTCTGTGGGTCTGGTCAGATCTGCTTGTGCTGCCTGCTGGAGCACTCCATGCTTTCCTCCTGCTGGCCTTGGTGAGTTCCAGCACCCCTGAAGTGCAGTTCCTCTGAGCTGAATCCTTTCTCATGACAAACCACAGGGCAGACTTTACAAGGAAAGGTTTTTTTTTTTCCTTTTGAATTTCCCTTTGCTTTTGTCCCAACCAAACATTTATGTTTAGTTGTAGCTATGAGGAACCTATACAAAGTATACATATGCATGACCTGTTATGCTGATAAAGGAATTTGTCAGAGCTCGTGTGGAGCTCTGTGGTAGCATGTGTGCTTAGTATGTGCAAGACCCTGGCTTCAGTCTCCAGTACCAGAGAACATAAGGCGGGGGTTCTACTAAAACAAGGATTTCACCTTCCCTATCATTAGTTATGTAATTTCCTTCTTATTTTGCAAAGATTATATTAAGAAGATGCTAGCATTAGGACTTCCAAAGAGCTACATTTAGGGGGACAGTCACAGGGAGAATGGCCTGTGCTTCGCAGTGAGTAAAACTGGGATCTATCTTGTGCATACCGACAGATCCATAAAGGATGAGGTTTTTTCTTCTGCATAAACTGTTTTTTTTTTTTTCTTTTTGGGTGTGTGTGTGTGTGTGTGTGTGTGTAAACTGTTGGTAAATGAATCAGTTGAATAAATCAAAGCTTGTCCTGCCTTAAATGCCCTCTTAATGTCAGTTGATATGATAAGAATATGTGGTAGTGCTTAAAGTACCAGGAGGAGTAACCAACTCTCATCTTTGATCTGCGGCTATTGAACATTCCCCCTGGCTGGGGCTGGTGGCACACACCTGTAATCCTACCATTCTGGGAGGCTGAGGCAGGAGGGCAGCAAATTGAAGCCCAGCCTGGGCACCTTAGTGATTTGGTAAGACCCTGTCTCAAAGTAAAAAAGAAAACGATGAACTGGGATATACCTCAAGTATAGAGGCCCTGAGTTCAATTTTCAGATTTTTCTTCTTTTTTTTTTTTATGGCCAGCTCAGCCTGCCCTGGGGGTGGGCTGGTGCAGCATGTAGTGCCTAACTGTGGTCCCCACAGTTGCCTAAGCTTTCCTAAGCAAGAGTTTTAGATTGCAGAACCATCTCGCCAGCCCAATTCTCAGATTTTTCAATGGAGAAAAATCTCCATGTAGATCTGCTAAAATAACTTTGTCTTATATTTGTAAAGGACACATACTTTCAACTGAGTGACTTAAGCTTAGACAAATGTGCGCCCTAAAATTATGTCCTTTTTCAGTTTTTGTTTGCATTGGTCTTCACTGATGCTTACAGTAGGAACTCATGCAATTAGTGTAACGTAGACTTTCTTTGGCAGATATCTACAACAATGAGCTTTTTATATTCGACAGACACAGAATAGTAACTAACTACATAGATGAAATAAACAACCCATCTATCAAAACTGGCTTACCCAACACATAGTTGATCTATTAAGTCTTACCCCTTTTAGATCAGTGGTACATGAAGATGGTATGTTAGATGTTTCAGAGTTATTTGGGCATTGCAAATAGAATGGGTTGTGTTGTGTCTGAGAGGCTACTGTGTTCCTTTAGTGTATTTTATAATAAAGAGTCAGGCTTCAAAAAAATACAATTTTCTCATAATTTCCTTAGGCTGTATGTGCATCCCGACTCTCCTTTTACTGGTGAGCAGCTACTCAAACAGATGGTGTCCTTTGAGAAGGTGAAGCTCACCAACAATGAACTGGATCAACATGGCCATGTAAGTAGGAGGCACCTTGGCTGTGTGGGGTCCCCTGGACAGATGCGACCAGCTGTATCAAGTATCCTCTCTGCAGTCCTTCTCCTCTCCCTCTCTGCCTTCACTCTCTATCTCTGAGTCATTAAGTGAGCACACCCGTGTGTTCTTCAGGGCACTGTGACTGCTTTTGTCCAGAAGTCATATGCAGGGATCCCTTTGTGTACAGAAGGACCCCTGGATCCTCTGCACCATGGATTTCCTACCGTACCTACAGCTACGTTGTCCCCTGAGCTAGGGAAACACAGAGAATGCACCCTTTTGGAGGTGGCCTGCAGCTTCTCCTTAGTTTGAGCATCTGATTGATGATGGAAGGATGCAAACACAGCACAAGGGGGATGGGCTCAGACCTCCTGGGGTCCTGGCAGTGTGCAGAACACATTCCTCTGAGATACAGCAGCGCGCAAGGGTGGTCTTGCCAAAGGAATTAACAAAAGTGCTTTTCACTCATAACACACCATTTTGTAGAGTCTAAGGCCATGAGTGGGGGCCTAGGCCTAAAATTTCAGTATTCTGGAAGGTAAACTTGAGCTTAGCTTGGACAACTTAACGCTTTCTCGAAATGGAAAGATAAAAACTAACGAAGAAGCTCAGTGCAAAGGCCCTGGATTAAATCTCCAGTGTGGCCTAGGGAAAGCTTCCTTGCAATTGAAAACAAAATACTCTTGACAATGGTTAATAGATCAGGTAGCCACCAATGAAGGCCTTGGCACATGTCATGCAGTTTCTTTTTATGTGATTCAGTGCTCTTAAAATTTACATGAAAATTGTTTTAAATTTTATGTTAACAAAACATGGAGACTTGCAAACTTCTTTTTTTTTTTTTTTTTGTCGTTTTGAGACAGGGTCTCCCTATGCAGTTCAGGGTAGCCTTGAGCTCACTGTTGTAGCCCAAGCTGGTGTTGAACTCGCACCGATCCTACTGCCTCAGCCTCCTGAGTGCTGGGATTACAGGCATGAGCCACCACGCCCGGCTCTAGACTTGCAAACTTCTTATTGATGAGGTTTTTTTTAATGTGTTCTGCTTCTACTATCAGGAAGAACATGGGTACTTCCCTCTTCTCTCTCTCTGCTCCCTCCTCTCTTCTTTCTCCTCTTCCTGTCCCCTCTCCCTCCATTGTCCCCTCTCCCTCCATTCTCCCCTTCCCCTCTTAGTGGGGATTGAACATAAGGCCTTTCACTGAGTTACATCCTTGACCTTTTTGAAAAATGTATTATTATTACTTGAGTTGATTTGTTTTAAACACATTAAATTTACATTTGTTTCAGAAACTATATCTTAATCATTCATCCTTCACCTTTATTTTGCTCTTGATTTATAACTAGACTTCTTAAATGAAAGAAACCAAGTGATATTTAAATTTTGAGTCTGATTTATTTCATTGAACACTATGGCTTCAGTATACACCTGTTTTCCTATCATATAGATGACTATCCTTTATGGCTGAAGAGGATTCTAACATATTGATGGGCATTTAGGGTGTTTTCACAGTTTGTTTGTTTGTTTATTTATTTATTGCAGTACCAGGGATTGAACTCAGGACCTTGCACTAGCATGCCAGGCACTTATTCTACTGAGCTATCTCTCCAACCCCTGTTTTCACATTTTTGCTGTTATAAATCACACTGCTGGCCAGGCATGGTGGTGCATGCCTGTAATTCCAGTACTTGGGAGGCTGAGGCAAGAGGATCAAGGGGAGTTCTAGACCAGCCTAGGCTACAAAAGTGAACTCAAGGCCATCCTGAACTGCACAGTGTATAGTAAGACCCTGTCTCAAAAAGAAAAAGAAAAGAATCGCACTGCAATGAATATGGGTACATGTGTATCACTGTAATATGACGACTTTACTCTTCTGGAAAGATACCTAAAAGGGAGAGATACCTGTGCTAATGAAATTTCTGGTTTTAGTTTTCTGAGGAATCTCCACACTGTATTCTGTAGTGATTTACTAGCTCACATTCCCACCAACAATGGTAGAAGAGTTTCATTTTCTCCAGTCTTGCCGGAACTTATCTCTATGTGTATTCTTCACGATGGCAATTCCAATTAGAGTGAGATGGAATCTCAAGAGTTTTTTGAATTTGCATCTCCCTGGTGACTAAAGGGGAGGGGCATTTTTTCATATACTTATTGGCCATTTGTACTTCTTCTTTTAAGAAATGTCTGTTTGTTTCTTTTGTTTACCTGTTTTTTGGAATGGATTATTGATTTGGGGGGATATTTTTAGTCCTTTATGTGTTCTAGACATTAGCTCTCTACTGGAAGAGTAGCTGAAAAAAAATTTTCTATTTTACATGTTCACTCATAATAAACTCCAGTATTTTCATAATTTTCTCCCTTGATTTTGATAATCTGGTATAATTATTCTTGCATCTCTTATATTGAATAAAGCTCCTGTTACTTATGGTTTTAGTTTTTATTGGATCTGTACAATTTAACAGAAGTGTCTCAAAATCTTTTATTTATTTATTTTTGTATTATGGCGGGCTCAGCCTGCCCTGGGGGTGGCGCTGGCGCATCATGTGCTGCCAGAGATAGAACCGTGGTCCCTGGGGTTGCCTAAGCTTTCCTAAGAGGTGCTTTAGACTGCTGAACCATCTTGCTGGCCCCTCAAAGTCTTAAAGATGAATTTGGGTAGACAATAAATTAGAGAGATCTAGGTGTGGTTTCAAGTGGTTGGACTGAGTTGAAAACAAGTAAGTGGCTCACAGCATTCCCACCATGAACAAGGAAGTGAGCAGGTCCAAGCAGGGCTGTGGACACTGCTGTTGAAACACTGTACTGACAATAGGCTAATAACCTCTGAGTGTTCTTGTTTGCTTATCTATTTATATTTTTCTAGTTAAAAAATAAGTTTATAGGTACAACTTAAGATACGCATAATTACATCCCACCATAGGGAGTTTATGCCTATTTATATATTATATTATTATTTATTGTATATTTTGATTCTTTTTTCCCAGTCCCTATCCTTCCCTTCGACCCCTTAACTTCTTGATTTATTTATTTGTTTGTTTATTTATTTATTTTGGAAAAGATATTTGCCTTTTATGGATGTTACCTTTATTGTCTTTTTTTTTTTTTTTTTTTTTTTTTTTTTTTTTTTTTTTTTTTTTTTTTTTTTTTTTTTTTTTAAATTTTTTTTTTTTTTTTTTTTTTTTTTTTTTTTTTTTTTTTTTTTTTTTTTTTTTAATGCGGGGCACTTTCCTTCACAGATTTTTTTTTTTTTAAGGCTAACCTGTATGAATTATGAAGTACCTGAGAGGTGAGGGAAGAACTGAGGGTTGAACTCAGGACCATAACACTGAGCCACATCCCACACCCTTTTAAAATTCTTTATTCTGAGACAGTGTCTCTCACTCAAGTTCTCCAAGCTGATCTCAAATTTATGATCCTCCTGCTTCAGCCTCCCAGACTGCAGGGGTTACAGTTGTACACCACAATCCTGGGTTGAGTGATATTTTTGTAAATGAATAATCATTCTCAATTGCTTCTCGGCCTTTTGGCTAAGATCAAGTGTAATAATCGTTCTCAGTCTCATTAATTTAAAACTTCTTGGGCTCCAACTGAAATCTTTGCAGGGAAAAATAAACTATTTTCTGACCATCATGTTTTCCATGCGCTAAGCTTTTAGAAGAATGAGGTGGGTCTTTGCAGAAAGACTTGAAAGTTCTACTCTCCTGAATGAAATGATTTTTCTTTTATGGTCTCATGGGTGGGAATGGTACCAAGCTGAACTGCAGAGCTCTGGGCTCTCATCAGATGTCCAGGATTGGATCCTGACAAATTTTCAGTTTTGCTTATGTCCATTTTAGCTTCAGAACTTTTATGATTTAATATAACCTTTGTCATCACAGTTAATATGTTCTGAAAAGCACAAGGGAGGACTTTGAGATATTGTGGTTAGTCAGTTTTCTGAAGCAGTTCTGAAGATCTCTGATAAATACATTTAGTTGTATCACAGACGAATTATTCATTTAGTTCTTCAGTGAAGCAGTGGCCACATTTCCACTGGGTGTTTCTCAGCTTTGTTACTATACAGTGACCATTCCCAAAGAAGTTGGCCTTGGGGTGAGGCACGTGGGGAGGGATGTATTATTTAAAGCCCAGGCTTTTTGAGTTTGTTTTGTGAATGTGTAGGTGGGTAGGTAACTACATGCTTTGAAAATTCATCGTATTTTCTCATACGAGGATTATTGAAGACTTTCTAAGTGTCAAGTGAAAAACAATTGCTTTTATTACTTAAGTTTTATCCCACTTTTATGATTAAGCATGGACACTTTGAATTTGTTGGGATGGCTGCATTATACAAGGAGATGACATCATTTTTAAAGTTTATTTTGATTCATTGAAGATCTTATTTGTTTTAATTGTTTCCATTCTGGTTTACACATACAAAGCACACACCCTATTCATTTTAGGTTGGTTTAAAAATGAAAGAGACTGGCGACAAGAAACTTGTTATTTAGCAGGTTCCTCCATATCCCAGGAGCTTGGTTCTAGGATCCCCTAAAAGAAGCAAAGCTCATAAATGCTCAAGTCTCTCATGTAGAATTGTATGTGTACATAACCTCTCATATCCTTTAAGCCATCTCTAAATTCCTGATGTTCCTAATAAGATGCAGTTATACAAATGCTATAGAAAAAAGCTGTTGTGCTGTATTGTTCAGGGAATAATGATAAAAAGAAAAACTGTATGTGCAGTACAAGGGCAATTTTTTTAAAAGATACTTTTGATTCCAGGTTGGTTGGATTCACAGAGGTCCGTAGGTACACCAGTTGTCTCCCAGTGCCTACTATTTAACTCTGCTTAAGCCAAGAAAAAAAGGGAGCCATCCATCACAATATTAGCAATGGTCACAACACTGATCACCATTGATCCCACCGCAGTGTTTATCAAAGGCTTCCTCCAGGGTCTCTACTGAGCTTGACAGAGCATAGACAATGCGCTCTATCCTAGCAAAGAAAGACCCAGTTTTGCAAACTTAGGTAGACATTTGAGTAGTAGTGGGGAAGATGGGGGAAATTCTTCATGTCTTAGAATGAATTTTGGTGCTCAGATTTCACAGTGGCAAATGATTACATTTTGTTTAAAATATAAAATAAAAAATAAAATCTCTTTGCTGCCTTCTTCACCTGAGTATGTTTATGATTTCTAAGAATTTGGCAGCTTTTATGAGCTACAGAATGGAAAATGGCCATTACTGTGATTGAGGTTGTAGTTTTATAACTAGACATTAGGAATCAAAGATGCTGCTATCATCATGATAATACAGTTGAGTCACAGAGCACTTGATGTCCTTTCTGTGCTTTGCAAGGTTGTTTCATTGAACACTCTTGAGGTTGCTGCTGCTTTTGCACTTGAGAAAACTAAAACCAGGAGAGGTGAAGTCATTTGGCTCAAGATTAAAGAGCTAGAACACAGACATTTGAAAATCTAATCCAAATCTGTCCAAAATCACACTGCTTTATAAGCTGTTTTGTCTTTTCCCCTGAATGACACACTTGTCTTTTAGAATATATATTCTAGAAAATTTATATTTTCTAAGTGTTAGAAGATTTAGACATGCATTTTTTAATTTATGTAGCTAAAAGATAGTTTAAAGACTTGATGTGGAAAAGAAATAAAGTGTATCCTCCACATTTTCATTTTAGAAAGAGGCTTGAAACAATCTGAATTATTTGCTCATTTGGTGAAATGTGATTCACAACAATGATTCTACTGTCTCATGTGAAAAAGATCTGCCTAACAAAGGAAAGGGTAGATCCCAATCTTCAGACTGAATATGAAATTTAGACTTTATGGCTCTGGCTTTACCTACATGTACTTTGACCTGCTTATTAGCAGCATAAGTCTGTACAACTGAGCGCTTCCCATCTGTTCGTCATAGATAATTCTGAACTCAATGCATAAGTACCAGCCTCGGGTGCACATCATTAAGAAGAAAGATCACACAGCCTCACTGCTCAACCTGAAGTCTGAGGAGTTCAGAACATTCATCTTTCCAGAGACAGTCTTCACCGCGGTCACAGCCTACCAGAATCAGCTGGTGAGTCCAGCTCACACTGGGGCTCCTGTGGAAGGAGTAGAATGTGTATTCAGGGTGGATGGGCTTTTCACAGTAATCTGCACAACTATATTCTCATTACTTCATAAAGTTTAATAGTTCATATCCTGACCAGTTAAACACATCTTCAAGCCTACTGCCCAAGCTTCTGACACTTTAGCTATTTTATGATACTCAAAACTCTGCTGTGATTTGGGATAATTCTAGTAAAATGGCTTTACTAGCTCTTTAGACCATAAACTGCAGGATGCAAAGCATTATGTATTTCATTAACATCAAGATGTCCAATTTATAATACTAGGTTATATGTCTTCTCTCTCATATTTCTATATCTGCATTCTTTTTATTCATGAGGTTTCCTCTAACTTTATGAATATCCATCCAGGTCCACTGAGGGCCTGTCCTGCTGGACACATCCACATACACTTTTTTCTTTCATGGTCTGCAGAGCCTGGAGGGCTTGTGGAATAGCAATGCTTCCTTTAGGAGGAGGCTGAGGCCAGGAGCGCCTGAGCTATTTTTCCACAGATGAAAAAACAGAAGTAGAATTCTCTTTAAAGTAGTGGGAATTGATCCCAGGGCCCTTGTGCTGGGCTAATGTTCCCAGTCCCTTCTTATTTATTTATTTATTTATTTATTTATTTATTTATTTATTTATTTATTTATTTATTTGAGACAGGGTTTTGCTAAGTTACTGAGCTGCCCAGGCTGAGCTCAAATTTACGATTCATCTGCCTCAGTCTCCCAGAGTGCTGGGACCATCAACTGGCACACCATGCCCAGCCCTTTGTGATGTAGATATTTCAGTAACAAGAACTCATACTTGTAGTGGCTTGAGTCAGACTGCTTATGGCCCTCCTAGTACTTGGATTTTCTCTCTCATTAGCTGTAGGTAGCCAGGACAGTGGCTCTCCTCCTGTCAAGATGCTGAATTTTGGGCTCCAAATAAATAGCGATTAGTTTCTGCCTACAGAGGCACCCAGAGTCCATCCTGGGTTGAGCAAACTGAGGAGATATGGGGCAGTCTCTTTGGAAAAGCCAGACAGAGCTGAGAAAATGCATGGCCAGTGAGGGGCTATGGGACAGTGGGCAGAGTGAATGTGCAAAGTTAAGTGCTTCTGTTTCCTGAAGGACTTTGACTAGGTCTCATTTCTGTACCATGGTTGCTATTTTCTTTACCCAAAAGCTGGGGCTGACAACTGAGCATACCTCTTGGGGATTTGCTGGGAAGGAAGATCAAATGTAGAGCAAACACACTGCCTTTGCAACCTGGGAGGCTGGACCATCTCAGGAATGTCAAAAGAGAGTTTGTCACCACTTGGATCTTAAAGTCTTAGTGGCATGTTTTTTAATGAGATAAGAGTGCCTGGTAGTTACCATGTGAACCATCTTATTGTAAAAGCAAAATACTATTGGGGCTGGGGAGATAGCTCAGTGGAATAAGTGCTTGCCTGGCAAGTGCAAGGTCCTGAGTTGGATCCCTGGTACCACAATTAACTAATTAATCAATCACTCAATAAAATACTATAACTTTAAGTAATCTTCAAAGGGACAACACAAGAGGGGAAACTTTCAGCGAATGTCCTGACTAATGCTTTGGGTATTAACTGAAGCCTATAAAACCGCAAGCCAGTGCTGTTCCCTGGAAATCTGGAACACAAATTTTCAATTTATAGAAGATACTCAGCTATCTTATTGATGGAACTCAGTTATCTTAGGTTCAGAAACATGCAATTCATTTTGTACTAGTTGAACTTGGGGCTTTAAACATTAGATCCATAAAATGTTAAGAAGTTTTATTAACAGTTTGCAATAAAATAAAAACTTGTCATATTGAAATTACAGTGCTTTTATCAGCAGTTTTCATGGAGAGGACTAAAGGAAGAGTATAAGTCAGGTATGTGAATGTGCTTAGTAAAAATGATAGCACTAGAACAAAAACTAAAGGAAACTTCCAAACATAATGCCTTAGATTTTAATAGTTTTATTTTGCTTTTGCATCAGTTTTTCACTATGTAGTTTAGGTTGGCCCTCAACTTACTCTGTAGCCTCAGCCGTCTTTGAACTCCTAGGATCCTCCTGCCTCAGCTTCCCAAGTACTGGGATTATAGGTATTCATCACCACACCCAGTTTAGATTCTGTTTAATAAGTGACAGAGCCTTCTAGAAAAAAATAGAAGCAGTTCCTCTCATTAGTACACTTGCCTAGAAGGGTGCTATGATTTGATTATAAATGGCTAACATTTAAGTACTTAAGATAAAGCATCCTTCAAGGGGCCTTATCTTATGTAATGTTATGATAGGAACAATATTGTGTTTATTCTGCATTGTAGAGTTTGGGGAAACTGAGGCATGAATTAGCCAAGTCACCAAAGGAGACCTGGCTACTCCTATCACAGACTTGAAACAAGGAGGCTAGATTCAAGAGTGTCCTTGACTTCCGTGCTGCTGTCCAGAGTGTCACCTCCTCTCAGCTTGACTCTGATGGGCTCTGAGACATTACCGGCAGAGGATTCCGCTCTTTTCTCTTCTCTCTCCCCTCTCCTCCATCTTCTGCTGCTCATCACTGCCACCACAGGCTGCTGCTCACCAGAGCCCTGGCCAGTGTGATGGGCGGGTCTCCTTCCAACTGGTCTGGAACTCTGTGGGGCTAGCTACAGCCCGTAGGCGCCCCACACTTCCATGACATTCTCTCTAGTGCTTCTTCCACTCAATTTTCTAGTTTAAAAAGTTGCAGACATACAAAAGTAAAACAAACCCATGTACCTGCTGCTCAGATTCAGCAGTAACATTTCCCCAAGTCTTCTCTTTCTTTCCCCTCTTTCCTGTCTACAAACACTCTCTCCCCTGCCCTGAATCATGTGATGTAAAGATGTGTGACATTGTGAGACACTTTGAAGACTTCTATGGCCATAAGAATACTATTTTTGGGTTTTTTTTTAAAGAATTATTATTTTTTTTCTTGTTTCAGAACTTTTGTTTGTTTGTTTATTCATTTATTTTTATGGCCGGCTCAGCCTGCCCTGAAGGCAGGGCTGGCGCAGCACGTGGTGCCTGGGATCAAACCACGGTCCCTGCAGCCGCCTAAGCTTTCCTAAGCAGGTGTTTTAGACCACTGAGCCATCCTGCTGGGCCCAAGAATACTATTTTTGACCCACAATGTTTTAAAGCTGCAATAACAATTATTCTTTAATTTCACCTAATATTCAGTTTGAAAAGGGAAATGAAATATATATATGTATATATATATATATATATATATATATATAGAAAAAAATACATATATATACACACTCACAGGATAGCTTGGATCTTTGTACTGCTGATTTCTGCTAGTCTGCTGAAAGGAGCAGTTGATGCTTACATTTTTTTCTTCTCCTTTTTAATTTTTTAAATAATTTTTGACCAATTCTACATGCTTATATCTGGTAGTCTGAACAACTATTTGAAGACAACAATATGCAATATAGCAACCATTGTTGAATTTCTATCATTTTGTTTAGTGAAATTCTGTATCATTTCTAATGTTTTTTGTTTACTTTTTTTGTATTCTTTTTTTGTGTTTTCTTTTAAAAATTTAAACAATAGAAAAGCTAAACTAAAATGCTAGGATGAATCAGTAATGTCCTTTATAACCACTTCTTTTGGTATGAGAATTAAGGTCCAACTAAAGCTCATGATTTTATTATTTTTATTTAATTAATTTATTATTTTTTTGGTACCAGGAATCAAACTCAGGACCTTGCACTTGCCAGGTAGGGGCTATGATGGTGAGCTATATCCCTGGCCTTTAATTTATTATTATTATTGCTATTATATTATTATTATTATTATTATTATTATTATTATTGGTGGTGATTTTTTTTTTTTTTTTTTTGTATTTTAGGGAAGGGTCTACACGGTGTTCAGGGTTTCACTACTAGATTGGATTCGCAGTAATCCACCTGTTTACAGCCTTCCAAGAGCTGGAATTTACAGGCACATGCCACCACCATCCCAGTCTCAATTGCCGTTTCAGTATGTCCTGGGAGAGGGGTCAGCACAGCAGGCCTGGGAATCAAACCCCTGGCCGGCCCCTGCACATGCTTGCAGGTGCTTTAATCCGCTAAGCTATTTGGCCAGCCCTAATTTGTTAGTTTTAATTGAGAAAAATTTATTACATTTAAAAAAATAATCTTATTGAATTCTGAAGCTAATTTTCCAAGGAAGCCCTGAGTACCATTCTAGGGGTCAAGAAAATGAGGTTCACAGTGGTTAGGACACTCACCAGAGGCCAGAGATTTGATAAGTGGAAGGACCTATGGTGAAGCCTCGATATTCTGGGTCTTAGTTCCCCTGTTGCAGTGGCCTCCTGATCTATTGTAAGATCAAGGAAGTAGTGTTGCCAGCAAAACATTTGAAAACTGAATTTGAATCTTGCTAAATTAAAATAGGTTGCTCCTAAGCAATGCAGGAATGTCAATATTGATTGCTCCTACTGTTCATACTTATTTCTACTTGATATTACAAAGGGGCTCAAAGTTCACCTACAAGAACTACACCATCCTTCACTGCA
>PVJA010025756.1:0-30396 GCA_004027025.1 Myocastor coypus
TCTTTCCTGTTTTTTTTTTCTTTCTTTCTTTTTTCTATGCAACATTAATAGGGAGGTGGGCCATGCCCACACACTGCACTCTATAGAATGATTGTGAGGACAATATGCAATATGTCAACTTTCAAAGAAAAAAAGTGGGAAAAGAAAAAAAAAAGTAATGTGTATTTAGAAAGGTTAATGTTTAGTTGTTTGATCAATCTTATAGACCTATATGTATTAATCTAAACTGATCCGATGATGAAAATATGTAATATAACCATTGTTAAATTTAAACAATAAAAGAATTAAAAAAAAAAAAGCAAATACTATGTGAGTACTATGACTTGATTATGCATTTGTACGTATGACATGCAAAATTGTCACCTATAAATTGCACTCACTATTGATTTGAGCCTTGAAATAATGTTTTCAAATATTTTATTAATTAATATTGAATTATTTTTCTGAATATTGTTCAATTATAATTTTAGTTTTACGAGCCATACTGTATCTTTTTCTTACAATCCACTTATAATACATGGTATGATATTTTCTCCTAGCATTAGAAGCTTCAAAAAGAAAAATAATTATATATATATATATATATATATATAATATGTAATTTTATATAATTACATATACGTTATACATTATATAATGTATATAATATATAAAATTATATATTATATTATATAAATGGTTAGATGTACAGCTATTTTTTCTTAGTTCATTGGCAATAAAAGATTGCACTAATATGGTTTGGATGAGATATCAGGTCTGTTTCTTGTCTTCTGAATACTACGAAGAGAAAAATATGCATTGTATTATTTATTGTAATCATCCTACTAACTTGTTTTGAAACTGCTTCATTACTGTTTTATCCTTTATTTTTAGTAAAATGAATAAAAATAAATATACAAAAAACAAGAAACTAAAACATTATAGAACACTATATGATGACCATCATAAAACAAAAATGTATTGTTAAAGAGAAGAAGTTCTATGTGACTATATTGTCAATGTAGTGACCAATATATATATATATATATATATATATATATATATATATATATATATATATATGGGCTTTCAATATTCTGGCTGGGAAAAAGAAAGTATGATTTGTAAGGCCTATTTAGGCTTCACTTTCAATCAATTCATTAAACCTTCAAAAATGAATCTTAAATTGTATTTGAGTGTACATAGTATAATGCCATAGAAAAATTTCATTTATTTTAAAGACAAGAATATGACTTTTGCCACATAATGATTTTTAATTGACTTCAGAATACAATACAGGTATTTCACAGCTACTGACTTCAGATTAATAGAGTAGAGTTATTTATAAAGCGGCAATTTTTATATATCACTGTGGAAAGGCAGTATATGTTAATAACCATGCCAGGCAGCGTTTTTCACTAATTTGAAAACTGATAATCATCAGGATCAATTGATCTCTCAGATAATGAAGATAATTATGGATAACTTTATATATGTACTTTAGATGAGTACTAACCTAGGCTATTTTTTGAACAATTATCTCTTTTCTCTCTATTATCTTAATTTGAAGAAAATGTCTTCCCAATTATAGAAAGCCTTCCATATATATACTTTATTATATCAATCTGTATTTCTTGCAGCAACAAAATATCTGAACTTGAGAGTTTTATAATAAGTAGCTTATATATCTCATATTTCTTTAAGTAAAAGACCAATATCAGTGGTCTAACACTTATTTTAGAGAGGATTCTCAGTGGATAATATTGTAATGTTGAGAACACCATTTCAAGACAGGAGACAAGAGACATTCAAACATTATACACGCACTTTGTATGACAATTTACTCTTTTGTAATTTAAGCAGGATTACAAAATACATCTTATAATCTATTGCAAGTAAAACATCAACTATGACCTATTTACCTTACATTATACCTTTTCAGTTGAAAGTTACACCACAAGCAGGAAATTTGACTTCGTTCAAGCAATAAACAAATTATAATGCTCACTTTGGAAGATAAATATCATGGGTATCAAGATGTAATTTCACATTTTACACAGAGTTCATGCATGTTTTATGAGGGTAAAATGAGTGAAACTTCAGTATTTAATGAAGACCTCCAAATTTCCAGAGGATGATTTCATTTTTAAAGATGTTCTTAGTGGCCTAGCACCTCAGAAATAAAGCAGGGGTAGCAATCTTGTTTGGAGATCGTCTGAACTTCAAACCAAGATTGACCAAAATAAATAAAGGTGGTCATTACATAATGGTCAGAAGGAAAATTCAAGACTAAGAGGTAACAATCATAAATATATATGCGCCCAACATGGGAATATTGAACTTTGTAAGACAAACGTTATTGGACATGAAAAACCAATATCCACATACCACAATCTTAACAGGAGACCTCAACAGCACTTTATCCCCAAAAGACAGATCGAGGAGACAAAAATTAGCAAAGAATTCGCAGAACTGAACCAGAACTAGGAACAACTGGAATAAGGGGACATATACAGTGTTTCACGCAGCCACTTCTGAAAACACACATTTTTCAGCTGCACATGAAACATTTTCTAAAATAGACCATGTAACAGTCCATAGATCAACCTTAACTATACGTAACAAAACAGAAATAATCTCATGCATACAATCTGACCACAGTGCAATGAAACTGGAATTAAATGACAAAAGAAACCACAAAAATAGAAATACATGGAAAATAGAAAACACCCTCCTCAACAACCAATGAGTTACAGAGGAAATTAAACAAGAAAGTAAACAATATTTACAATTTAATGAAAATTCAAACACAAACTACCAGAATTTATGGGATGCAAGTAAGACACTTCTTAGAGAGAAATTTGTAGATCTGAACTCATACATTAAGAAAACAGAGCAGGAACGAAGGAATACCCTAATGCTGCACCTAGATCATCTGGGAAATGAAGAGCAAAGCAAACTCAAACCCCAACGATGGGAGGAAACTATAAGGATTAGAGCAGAAATTAATTCAATTGAGGCAAAGAAAACCATACAAAGAATTAATGAATCAAAAAGCTGGTTCTTTGAAAGACTAAACAAAATTGGTAACCCCCTAGATAACTTCATCAAAAGGAGGAAAGAAATAGTTCAAATTTGAGCAATAAGGAATGAAAAATGAGACATCATCAAAGACACAGTGGAGATCCAGAAGATCACCAATAGCTACATTGAGAATCTTTACTGTCACAAAATTGAAGACAAAAATGAACTGGACAGATTCCTAGAAATGTACACTTTACGAAAATTGAATCAAGAAGATAGAAATACCATGAATAGCCCAACAGCAGCCAATGAAACACAAAATATAATAAAAAACCCTACAGACAAAGAAAACTTCAGGTCCTGATGGATTTACCACTTAATTCTAAAAGAAATTTACAAAAGATATAATCCCAATTGTCCTCAAACTCTTCAATAAAAGTGAAAAGGAAACAATCCTATCAAAAACATTGCTGGAAGCAAATATTATACTGACACTAAAATAAGAGAAAGATGCAACTGAAAAGAGAATTACAGGCCAATAGTTCTCATGAGCATAGATTCAAAGATCCTCGAAGAAATCCTAGCAAATAGAATACAACAAATCATTAAGAAAATTATTCATCATGATCAAGTAAGATTCATCCCAGGATATCAATAGAGCAAAATTAAAGAAAAAAGAAAAACGTAATCACCTTGGTTGACGCAGAAAAGGCTTTTTAAAAAACCCAACCCTCATTAATGCATGAAGTACTACAGAAAATTGGAATAGGTGGTTTCTACATCAATTTGATGAAACACACCTAAGACAATCCAACACATAACATTTGGAATGGGGAAAAATGTAAATCTTTTACTCTTTGATCTGGTACAAAACAAGGAATTCCGCGATCACCACTCCTATTCAATATAGCTCTGGAATCATTAGCTTACAGCCATTAGACAACAGAGAGAAATAAAAAGAATAAGAATAAGTAGAGAAGAAGTTAAACTATCACTATTTGTAGATGACATGGTAGTCTACATGGAAAGCCCCCAAAAAACTCAACCAAGAAGCTACAAGATTTAATATCCAACTTCAGTAGCACAGCAGGATACAAAGTCAACAGATGAAACTCATTAGCATTCCTCTACACAGATAAAAACACACTGAGGGAAATTAGAGATAAGATACCTTTAACAGTGGCACTTAAAAAATGAAATACATAAGAGTTAATGCAACTAAAGTAGTAAAATATCCATTCAGTGAAATCTACAGTATTCTGAAAAAAAAAAAAGGAAAAAAGAGATCATACAGGATTTCATAAAATTGGATGATATTCCCTGCTCCTGGATAAGAAGAAACAATATTGTGAAGATGGCCATACTCTCTAAATTTTTATACAGAGTTAATGCAATTCCTATCAAAATACCATCAAAACACCTCACAGACCTGGGGAAATCATTTCTAAAATTTATTTGAAACCATAAAAAGGCCTATAATAGCAAAGACAATCCTGCGCAACAAAGGTAAGGCAAAAGGAATTACAATTCCAGATCTAAAGATATACTACAAAGCTACTGTTATAAAATCAGCATGGTTTAGGCAAAACAAATAAATAAATAAATAAAGCTGAGGATCAGTGGAAGAGATTCAAGGATGCAGAAGCAAATAGAAAGAAACATGGTCACCATATCTTTGAAGAAAGTACCAAACATATTTCCTGGAAGAAAGAACCCTCTTTAACAAATTGTGCTGGAAAAACTGGCTCTTGACATTCTGAAAACTGATTCAGGTCTATCACCATGCACTAAACTTAAGTAAAAAGGGATTAAAGATCTAAATATTAACAGAGAAAAACTAAATCTCCTGGAAGAGAAACAGGGAGGAAATCTTAAAGATATCATGGTAGGCAAACAGTTCATGGACAAAAATTTAAAAATGCCCAACTAACACTTGAAATAATCAACAATTGCGACCTCCTCTGGCTGACAAGCTTTTGCATGTCAAAATAAATTAACAACAGAGTGAAAAGACAACCCACAAAGTTCAAAGAAATTTTAAATAATAAGCGTTCAGAAAAAGGTTTTCCATCTTAAATTTATTTATTTATTTATTTTTGTCTTTTTGAGACAGGGTCTCACTATGCAGTTCAGGCTGGCCTTGAGCTCACTTTTGTAGCCCAGGCTGGTCTCAAACTCGCACCAATCCTCCTGCCTCAGCCTCCTGAGTGCTGGGATTACAGGCGTGAGCCACCACGCCCGGCTAGACCATATTAAATTTGTAAAGAACTAAATACATTAGGATCCTAAAATTCAAAGGTCCAATTCAGAAGTGGCCATCTGAGAACACACTCTTCTCAGAGAAAAATATTCAACAAGCCTATTAATACATGATGAATGCTCCACATCACTAGCCATTTGTGAAATGTAAATGAACGCAACACTTAGATACCATCTCACCTGAGAAAGAATGGCTATCCTAAAGAAATCAACCAACAACAAGTGTTGGAGTGACTATGGAGAAAAAGGAACACTTCCCCACTGCTGTTTGGAATGTAGACTGGTACAACCATTATGAAGAGCAGTGTGGAGACTCCTGAAAATCTATAACTGGAAATCCCATTCAATCCAGCTATCCCTCTATTGGGAATTTTGCCAGAAGACCTGAAAACATCATATCATAGTGATATCTGTCACTTGTGTTCATATTTTTTTAATTTTTTTTTCTTGTTTCAGAACTTTTGTTTGTTTGTTTGTTTGTTTTTATGGCTGGTTCAGCCTGTCCTGAGGGCAGGGCTGGCGTAGCATGTGGAGCCAGGGATAGAATTGCGGTCCCTGCAGCCGCTTAAGCTTTCTTAAGCAGGCGCTTTAGACCACTGAGCCATCCTGCCAGGTCCCTATCACTTGTGTTTATAGCAGTACAATTTGTGATAGTCAAATCTTGGAAACAATAAAAATGCCCATCTTCTTAAGAATGTTTGAAAAAGATGTGGTATGTTTATACAATGGAATATTACTCAGCTACAAAGAATGAGAAACTAGAAGACTTCACATATAAGTGGATATATGTTAAAGATATATTCATTAGTGAAATAAACCACACCTACATTTGTAAATATTGTATAGTCTCCGTAGCACAAGTACTCAGAAGAAGAAATAAAAATGGGAAGGCATAACACACCTGAATGAAAATCAAGAACTTAAAGGTTAAACAATGAAGAGACTGCAAGTAGAAAAAAATAGGAAACATGGCAGGATCAAAACTATGCACCTACATGCACAAGATGAATGAGATAGTTCTCCTGTGAACCTCCAACAGGTTTTTTACACTGAGGATAGCAATGTGTAACACTAAAACTGTGCTTGGAATGCCTGTCATTCTGCTCTTGTAGATGTGTACTCCTTCTAATGTCATTTCAATTGTTATTACACACTTTGTCTCTCAAGTAAATGGTTATTTCACAAGAAAAAAAAGCAGTATTAAAGGAGATAAGAGGTGCCAGGGAGATAGCTCTATGGCACAATTGCTTGCCTGGTAAGTACCAGGTCATAAGTTTGAACCATGGTCCTGAATAAAAAAAATAAGAGAGAGTAAGAGAGAAGGAAAAATACCATAGGACTGACTGGCTACAATTTTGTATGTGCTTATGTTTCTAAATTTATAAGTGAAAATGTGTAACTGCTTCTATTATGTTTTGTAGGGATTTATTGGAATATCAATGATTGATTGAAAATAATTATTCCAAATTCAGTATAAGACATTTATTATTCAGAAAGTGCTGTTAAGCTTAAGTACCTATGTACTTGATTGAGTACAGTAATAGAATAATAGTATCACTAAGATTCTCTTCTAGAAGGTTAAGAACATCAATTTACAGACAAAACATAAGAGAAAAGGGAGGGATACAAGGATAGTCAATATTTCGCCCTAGCCCTTCAAGGTCAGTGAGGACTCAGGACATAAGTGAACCTGTGCTATAACATCCTATAACTCAGTGGTGTCCCAAATTTTCTGTTCAAAAAGATTTTGGGGCCACAAAGGAAATTGATTGGTGAAGTATGGTGTACCTAATGACAGTCACATAGAGAGAAAATATTCTCTCAGTCTTTCATAGAGAGAAAACTGGTAAAGCAATGGCTGTGACTAATCCAGACAGCTATCACTGACAAAATATCTACAAAGCACTATACATGGTTTCAAGATAATTCCTGAGGGGATTGGACTGAACTTGGAAAAAACAAAAGTTATATGCCCTGTTACACAGGTCTTGTTTTAACTCGTACTTATCAAGACAGCAGAAAAATTTAACCACGAAAAAAGTAAAGCTAGATTAGTACACTGAGGTGTGAAATGTTTAAATCACGAGCTTCCAGTGTTGTCAGTCCGGCCAGTAGCCCATTGCAATTATGGAATATTGGACTATGTATATAACTGCTTTCTTTTAGTTCAATGAGAAGAAATTTTTATATCAATAATGATTATAAAAATTATCATGGCTGCCTCCTGTGCTCTCAATAACTACTACGATGACCACAGTATGCATTATATCAATTACTGGAAATGTACTACTAACATGTTTTGAAACTGTTGCATTGTTATTTTCTTATTAAAGTAATAAATATTCGTGGTGTTTTTACTTGCATTGTTTTCTACCTAAGAAAGGAACAAATTTCTGATATATGTGAAATGTTGACAGGTGAATCTATTCTCAACATTGAACTGGGTCAGAGCAATATTATTCACTATTATAAGTGACACTGATAAAGTATGGTCTGTGGCAAAACAGTAAGGATGAAATTTATACTGATTTTTGTGCTCAATACTAATTTTATAAAGAAGAAAAGCATTTTAACTGCATTTCCCCTCCCCCATATCTAAAATTACAAATTGATAATGCTTAACAGAATGTTTTGAAGTTCTTCTCTTCTCTAACTGACATGGAGTAGATTCTCCCATTTTAGTTTATCTCATGTCTGCATTAAGTGAAAAGAATCAGGAACCTCAAAATTTGTATATGTTTTAAGATTCAAATTTGAAAGTCATGTATTTAGTTTACACTAACATAAATATCTGGTAATGTACAAGCCTATGACTTACTGTTTATATAAAATTAAACAATTTATTGATATGAAAGAAAATAAAATGTAATCACCTAGTTCTGTGCATCAAGTTCTTTATCCTGTCAAAGGAAGTTCTATAATAATGTCATTGTTTTAAGATTCAGAAATTAGTGGATTAGTTTCATGGTAAGTATAAACATATGATATATGATTTATGTTCCTTAAAGAGTGATATTTGAAATGTTTGTTGTGAAACATTTAATGGTTATTTAGTCAATGACTTTAGAAAAAGCTAAAACAATGGAGGAATAATGAACCAATTAAAAAGATAATGCAATGCAACACACCAGTGGAGACTTCATGTGAACTAGAGAAGAACAAAACTAAATTTTCATGTAGAAAGATAAGAAAAATTGAATATTTTTTCTATCTAACTAGGTGTTTTGGCATCTAAGACTGGTAAAGATTATTTGATCACATCTGGGATCAGCAAACCATAATGTTATGATAAATTATACATTTGCTTAGCATTGCCTTTATCTGGATGCCAATTTATTGTCTCTTTTAATAACATTTAAGATCACACTCTGACAGGAGCCAGTTTAGCATTATATACTCTTGACTTGAATTTTATTATGTAATCTCTTATGTTCTATTGTCTTTGGTAGAAGGGTTTTATGAAATTATCTTTAGAAATATAAAATCAACACCTCAGAATGCTATTTACTACAGAAAAAATAATTTGAAAAGAGTACTAGGTTATTTTATAGGGACATAACTTTTTCTCCAGTCATGTATCATTTGAGATACATAGCTATGTAGCTTTGCTACCAAGCATAAATTAGGGACATTATTATTTGCATTACAAAAATCGTATAGGATCTATGTAAATAGTAACTTTTGTCATCTAAAATATACGGACTACAGAATATCTCCAATGGAAGCATCTGTTGTATTCTCATTGGAAGAGTAAATGCATTGATAATGTGTAGCAACAAACAATAAAAGCATTGGATTTAGAAAAAGTAAACGTGAATAAAAAATTCTTCAACAGCTACAAGCTTGATGATAAATCAGCTGGATTACAAAAAATGTGCTCTAAAACTACTATGCAAATCTGAACATATGCATATCACTAGACTCAAAGATAAGACTAATCAAGGATAACTTCACTGTCATAATTACATTCTACTCACTGAAAAACAATACCTGATACTAGCAATTTAAGGGAGAAAAAGTATATTTGGTGCATTATTACTGTCTCTTGTGGGGAAGGATCCAAGCCAGACATGGCATTGTAGAATAAGTGGCCAGTGGAAGAAATCTGCTCCCATCATGATGGCCAGGAAACGGAAATCATAGAAGACTCCAGAATGAAGCGATACATTTCTGGGGCACATCATCTGTGCCTGACCACAAATCAAGTCCTGTCTTCTTAAAGCTCACTCAGCCCATGAACATACCAATGGGAGAAACAAATGAGTAGTACAACATCTCCATGGTGTAATTACACTTGAAAATTCTTATATTAGAACATTTGAGATTTTATGAGGATACCCCATTTCTAAACCATACTATTGTAACACTGGGCCCCAGAATTCTCATTCATATTTACATGTAAAATGCTTATAATCCACAACTAAATGTAGATAAAGTTTGACACTGTCAACCCTGATGCAAAGTCCATGTCTGAGTATCCTCTGAAACTGAAGGAGACTCTTGTAAAACTCAGCTAACATATAGTGGCACAGAGAAAGCATTCTCAATTCAAAATGGAATAAAAGAGTAAAAATGAAAGAGACCACACAGTCCTGAAACTCAACAAATAAAAGATTAAGTTCTGTTTTTCTTGCAACACTAACTGGGGTGAGTTGTGGACCAAAACAAATCCAAAGATCTTAGTTGACACTTCTCATACACCTTTACTAGTTGCAGCTTTCACAGCCTCTATTTTGAGTTAACTTGCTTAGTATCTGTAGATTTCTTCAACAGATATTATATGACCCTGGTTGTTTAACTTCCTGAAGTTGCACTGCACGGCACTTTCAGCTTCACTCTTACAGCTTCATGCAATTTTCTTTCAAAAATACACTGTCTGGCCTCCTAGGCCTTCTAAAGTATAGAATGAAACCTACCTCAAGACACTACTTTTAAATATTACTTGTTTGTAAAACAAAACTATGTACGTGATGCCAACATGTACATCAACTCTAGCAGTAGCTCATCACCCATGAAAATTGGCTGCAGTTGCCAGACATGTTGCTACATACATGACTGAGAACTGTAAATCAAATATCAGAAAACCAATTTTCTACGCAAGTCTTCTTAAACAAGTTGCTTTATTGTTCTCTTATCATAGAACATCCCCTCATGTTACAGCCTTGATCCTGTGAAGACCAGAGTATTGCTGATTGCTGAGCTCCCAAGCTATTTTTCCTTTTGTTCCAATGAAAAGCACTTAAAATTCTGTTAAAAGATATATTTAGTTGTCCCCTCAAAGCCTTTGCAGTTGTTGCGGTGGTTTCTAGAGTTTGTGGGAATTATGTGTGTGAGTGCTACACTTGCCTTGGAGTGGGTAACCTATATACAATATAAGGGAGGGAGAGAAGCTTACTAGATACCTCAGCTGCTGCGCCACCCATTGCTATCTGCTGTTTTCTGTCATCATGAAAGGCTGCCTTCTTCCATGTGCCACTTTTAATAGGAGCCATTTGGGTATGGACTTAAACCTTCACTAAGTTGAATAAACCTTTGCTTTCTTAATGTTGGTTGTTGGATATTTCATTACAGCAATGAGAAAGAAGTACCTGAGACAAGTACTTATTTTCTTTTGATGTGGATCTCTTCAGCAAACAAAATCTCCTCTATTCCTTCCTTATACGAGCCCATCTAGCAAAACTGAAAAATTATTAATCCGCTTTTTGCTTCTAATTGTCATATCTAGCTGAAAGCAGCAAAAGGAATCCATACTACAGTCTTTAAATTTCATCTACCAGATTATTAGTTTGAAATTTATTCTCCCACGAAGACATGTGACTTAAGAAAATATAGACAAGTTTTCTTCCAAAGAGTATGACACATGGTCTGTTATCCAGCTGCCAGTGGAGTGCTGTTTCACAGGGTAACATCTTAATCCTGATTTTTACTTTTCATTTTTTAAAAAATAATTCCTTTACTTATTTATTTTTACAATAGTTAGTACATTGTATAATGTTGTCTTTGTCATAGTTGTTCAGAGTACAGGATGGAAACATGATATGTTGTCTGAACATTATTAGTATAGTAATTTGTTTTCATTGCTCAAAGAGAAAGGAGCTGTATATATAGTCTAATAGTCCATAACAGTAGTGGATTATCAGCTCATCTATCATTATCAGAACCTGTTGATTTGAGCCTTTCACAACTCAGCATATTAGTATGACTTTCCTTTTTTATACCTCATGGTTAGACTTTTCTGCTCAGTACTTAAGACCAAGATAAAGCAAGACCTATATTACAAAAGATGTAACTTAAATCTCCTGGCAGAGAAAGTGGGAGGAAATCTTAAAGACATTGGCATAGGCAAGCAGTTCATGGTCAAAAATTAAAATGTAAGTGTAATAATTGAAAGAATTAACAACTAGGACCTCCTCATACTGAGAAACTTTTGCACATCAGAGAAATTACCAACAAAGTGAAAAGAGAATGCACAAACTTTAAAGAAATCTTAACCAACAAGTACTCGGACAAAAATCTTCTATTTAGAATTCATAAAAAATTACAAAATGTTAGGGCTCCAAAATCTAAAGTCCCAATCCAGAAATAGGTATCTGAAATAAACACACACTTCTCAGAGGAAGAAATATTAGAAGCTAATAAATACATTCTCCACATCACTAGCCATTAATGAAATGCAAATGAAAACAACACTGAGATACAATCTCAGTCCAGAAAGAATGGCTATCATAAAGAAATCAACCAACAGCAAATGTTGGAGAGGCTGTGGGTAGAAACGAACGATTCTCAACCTTTGTTGGGAATGCAGACTGGTGCAACCATTATGGAAATCAGTGTGGAGACTCATTAAAAAAACTTGGTCTGAAAGTCCCTTTCAATCCAGTTGTCTCCCTACTGGAAATTTTCCATGATGAACTGAAAACATCATATCATATTGATGTTTGTGCACCTAAGTTTATAGCAGCACAATTTGTTACAGCCAAATGATGGAGAAAGCCCAAATGCCCATTCCCCGAAGAATGGTTGAAAAACATGTGTTTTTATACAACAGAATATTACTCAGCTATAAAGACCAATAAACTTGAGGCCTTTATGTATAAGTGGATGCATCTTGAATATACACTCATAAGTGAAATAAATCAGACCTACATGTGTAAATTTTGTAGTCTCCCTAATATAAGAACTCAAAAGGATAAATAAAAATGAAAAGGTACAATACGGTTTAATGAAATGTGAGAATTTAATGAATAAACAATGAAGAGAGTGCTAGGAGAAAAATTAGCAAACAAGGTCGGGGCAAAACCATGCATTTATATACAAAATATATTGATTTTTAGTCAGTGGCCTTAAATATCTCCAGTAGGTTTTTAAAACTAGCAGGTAATTGTTAGAATTCGCATCCTGAATAATTATATATACTGATATCATGAACTAAACAAATTATTCCCCTTATTCCTTGTAATATTTTTATCTTTTGAACTTTAACAATATCCATAAAACTTAGCTGACAGCTTTTGAAAGGTATTCTAGCTTGTATCTTAAGCTTTTCCAGCTACTACCAAATCAATTTCAAAAGCTCAAAAACTACAGGTCATGGAGTCAAAACAGTGGTCCCAGTCCTAGTGCCAAATTCTTCCTTAGACACCTTCTTTTCTCTGAGACAAAAAAAGTCTGCAATTAAAGTAGGAAGGTTTTAGTGACTCACTTGTGTAGTCACTTTTCAGCTGACTGTGAAGAAGAAATGACATGTTAACACCATCTGAGTGGAGGAAAATATTTGTCATGCAGCACAGCAAAAAAGAATGATCTAGGTTACTATACATGCCATTGCAATTTACTATACCCAGTGACCAGCACCCAACCAGTCCCTACTTGCCAAAAGCATATCCCAGCACTGAAATCACTGGTGGGTGAATGCGCTAATGTATATATATATATATATATATATATATATATATATATATATATATACTATATATATATAGTACTTTTAAAATCCAATCACTTTCCAAAAGTCTGAGCACAGAAGGCTTTTTGGGGGCAGTAAAGATCACAGCCACAAGAAGCTCTAACATTTCAATAACATAGATATTATCTTAAAGGAAAGAAAACTAGTGTAAATACCATGAATCAATAAATCTCAAATGGCCGGGCGTGGTGGCGCACGCCTGTAATCCTAGCACTCGGGAGGCTGAGGCAGGAGGATTGGTGCGAGTTCGAGACCAGCCTGGGCTACAAAAGTGAGCTCAGGACCAGCCTCAACTGCATAGCAAGACCCTGTCTCAAAAAGACAAAAAAAAAAATAAATCTCAAATGCATTTGTAAATATTGGATATTACCTTGGATCAAGTGAATCAATACATAGACTAATTAAATATTTATGATTATATTATCCTTGCTCCTGTTTTTAATTCTTTTTCCATGAGATATACAACATTATGAATCTGTGTGTGTGTGCATGTGTGCATGTGTGTGTGTGTGAAACAGAGAGAAAGAGGAAGGGAGAGAGACACAGTGAGAAAAAGAGAGACAGACACAAATACAGAGAAAGACAAACAAAGACACAAAGAAAGACAAAGATAGAGGCAAGAGAATTTGGAATGTCTAACATTTGCTATTATAACAACAAAGTGTTAAACATATTTTTCTAAAACTTTCTATCTTCATTTGCAATATATCTTCTTTATTCTTAACTATGGGTTAATAGGTAGTTTTATTTTTTATAACACTTAGAAAATGTAGAAAGATGCCATATTCTACTACTTTGTTAACTTTGCCTACGTTGCTCATTTTTAACTTTCAATAATGTTACAACCACCACTTTATAATCTTTGTGGAAAGAAGGTTCACAAGCACTGGAACAGATGAGCATTGGTTTCCATTCATTGTACCTGTCAGTAAATTGAATGTTTGGCAGAAGCAGTTTTAAGATATCTTATTGTGTGTGACACAGACTGATCTATCACTGTTTCATTGCCATCTTGCTTTTGTTGGGGCTAGGGATACAGGTAGTAGCTCAGTATTAAGACACATTTCAGGCAGAACAGATAGCTCAACAGCATATATGTCTGCGTGGAAAGCATAGGACCTGACGTTAATTCCTCATACCACACATACAAAAGGATAGACCATGCTTCAGTGTGAGCAGAGTGGGAGATTTTGTGGCTCCATATAAGAAATTTGGCAGACTCTGAGAAGCCTGTGGGACTCTAGTAAGCTCTGATCTTCCTTAACCCCAAGCACACAAGCATGGAGTTTCTGCAGGTGCTGCTCCAAACTTTTAAGAACTTGGGAAAACTCTGAGGGGCTTGCAGGACGTAGAAGAGCTGTGATCTGTGGAGCCAGCACAAGCAGGCATGGAGCTTTCTTGGCATCATTTAAGATCATTAGTGACTCTGGGCATACTGCAGAACACTATATTGGCCATTACTGGGCATGTTGAAACTTAGAAAATGCGCAACCAAAAGGCAATCTGAATCCTCTAGCCCACACAGAACAAATCCAGGAGACAAAGACAGGAGAGAAGTTGGAAATTACACACCTGAAATTTCTGAAATGATATCAGCTGTGGTAAAGAAACAAGTCCATCAGGCTATAGAAGGAAAAAGAGCAGAACAGATCACTGAGGACCTAAAGAAAGGCTAACAATCATGAAAGAATTGCTCGGCACAGCTAAAGAAGATATAGATAGAAAAAAGGAGAATATAAAAAATGATGGGAACATTCAATGAACAATTCATGAAATAATGAGAATGTATGAAACAGATTCAAACAGCTACCCAGGATATTAAGAACCCCATTGAAAACTGGAAAAGCTGCTTGACTGAAACTGAAGACATTCAGACCTCCAAGACAGTGTTGCAACTAATGGACTTGAAATAAAAGATCTCTTAAAACTAAGAAGGAAAAAAAAAAAAAAAGCCGGGCGTGGTGGCTCACGCCTGTAATCCCAGCACTTGGGAGGCTGAGGCAGGAGGATCGGTGTGAGTTCGAGACCAGCCTGGGCTACAAAAGCAAGCTCAAGGCCAGCCTCAACTGCATAGCGAGACCCTGTCTCAAAAAGACAACAAAAAAAAAAAAAAAAAAAAAAAAAAAAAAAAAAAAAAAAAAAAAAACTAAGAAGGATCCAGAAAATAACAATGCAGTCATGGAACAGCTTCTGGAATTTGTAATCAATTATTGTGGGTGTGGGTGTTGCACCTCCTCTGAGGCAGATGATTTGCATTTCAATGTAAGGAAGGAAGACAAGTTAGCTCCTTTAGCTGCTCTTACTTCTCCCTTCACTCCTGCTCTTGCCCATGGCTAAAGGTTGTTTTCTGCCATGTGCCTCTCTGCCTTGCAGCCAGCTGAATATGGACTTAAACCTCCAGTAACTATGAGCTAAATAAACCTTCCCTCCTGCATTTTGAGGGTCAGATGTTTGTTCCAGCAACAAGAGAACAGTAGCTAAGACAATAGGTGTCAGTGAAGCAGTGGAACACAGCACAAATGACAGAAAAATACAATTTGCAGAAGTGCTAGTAGTTTTCCATAAGCAACAAAGGAACCTGACATACAGATAAGTGAGACCTGTAGATCTCCATACTGTCATAATTACAGTAAATCTAGAAATAGATTCATAATAATGGCACACTATGTATCTTCAGTCCCTTTCCTCTGTGGTCTCTTAATCTCCTTGAACAGAAAATTTGGGAAACCACTGAGTTGTACGATGTTACAGCACAGGTTCTGTTCCGTCCTGAGTCTTCAGTGACCTTGAAGGGCTAGGGCCAAAATATTGGCTATCCTTCTAGCGTTCTTTTTCTCTAATTTTTTGTCTGTAAACTGATATGCTTAGCCCTCCAGAAGAAAAGCTTAGTGATACTATTACTCTAAAACATTGGGTGCTTTAGCTTAATATTACTCTCTTTCTGAATATCAAACATCTTAGACTTAACTTGGAATCAGTATATTCCATCAGTCTAATAAATTTCTTAAAGAGCAAAGTGACTAAAAGCAGAAAAGAAAGGAAACATAGCAGGAGCAAAAGTATGCACTTATATGCACAGGATGAATTAGACAATGGACCTAAGAAACCTCAAAAGGTTTTTGACACTGATGCAGCAATATGTAACATGAAAACTATGCTTGGAATGCCTGTCATTCTGGCCTTTTAGATGTGTGCTGCTTCTAATGTAATTTCAGTTACTGTTATACTCTTTCTCAAGTAAATTGTTGGTTTACAAAACAACAAAAGAGAATATTAAATGAGAATAAGAGACTGGCAAAAATGCCAAAGTATGGGCAGGCTAAAACTTGATACATGCTTATATTTCTAAATATCACTGTAAACTGTGCAACTACTCTTATCACATTCCTTTTTTATTTCTAAGTAAACATTTACTTGAGAGAGCATATAACAATAATTGATATGACAACAGAAGTATTGCCTAATTAGAAGACCAGAATGATAGGTATTCTAAGCAAGTTTAAAATATTCTCTAAAGCGTTCAAAGAGAGCAAATAGGTCAAGCAATGGCCATGTTTCATCCAGATGGCTGACACTAAAAAAAGTTCTGCAAACTTTAGTACATAATTTCAGAGTAAATCCTGAGGTGACCTGACTGGCATTGTCTGATGCGAAAGCAACATTTTCTGAGCAATATAGGTCTTGCTTTATCTTCGTCATAACCATCCAGCACAAAATCTGACCACCGGGTGTGAAAATGAAAGTCATATTAATATGCTCAGTTGTAAAAGGCTCAAGTCAACAGCTTCCAATAGTGCCAGATGAGCTGATAATCCACTGCTGTTTTAGACTATTATACTATATATACGGTTACTTTCTCTTTGTGCAATGAAAAGAAAGCTGTATACTAATGATGTTTAGACAAGAAATCTTGTCTACATCCTGTACTCTGAGCAAGTACAATGAAGACAAGATGCAATTTATTATTGTAAAAATAAATAATAAATAAACAAATAATTTGAAGATACAAAATAAAAGGATTTGGAATGAAGTGTTTTAAGTCCTGAAAGAAAATAACTTACAACCAAATTGATGTATATTGCAAAACTATCCATCAAATTGAATAGTGATATAAGATCCTTCCATGAAAATGAAAAATTGAAGTAATTCATGACCAACAAACAAATCCTTCAAAGGGTACTTAAAATGTGCTACAAAGGCACAGAAGTCATTTCAGGTACAAGAACAGCATAAAGGAACCAGTACACAGAGAAGTAACAAAACTAAATGTGTTTTGTGGTCAAATGGACTGCTACATCTTTATACAAGGTTTCCTCCAGAAAAAAAAAAATCATCTGAACTGCACCTGAGACATTATCAAAAACACATTTTTTAAGGGCCAGCTTGATAGCTCAACAAACTAAAATGTGTGATTAGGCAGAGTGCAGAGGCTGAGATTTGATCCTTGGCATGCTGCCCTGGACCCACCTGTGGGGCAAACTGAGATGAAGAATGAGACTAGGTATGGTGGTGCACGCCTGTAATACCAGCATTTTGTGAGGCTGCAAATAGAATTACTATGAGGCCAATCTACATAGTCAGGCCCTGTATACCCTATAGACGCTGTCCTAAATACAGAAAAAAAAATTATAATTGCACATATTGCACTTTTAAGTAAATGATCACTGTGCAATAAAACTAGAAATAATTTTTTTTGTCTTTGTGAGACAGGGTCTCGCTATGCAGTTGAGGCTGGCTTTGAGCTCACTTTTGTAGCCCAGGCTGGTCTCGAACTCGCACCAATCCTCCTGCCTCAGCTTACCGAGTGCTGGGTTTACAGGCGTGTGCCACCACGCCTGGCTAAACCTAGAAATAGTTTTAAAAAGAAAGTGAAAACATGATAAACACATGGATATTAAATCAAAACCTCCTAAGCAACCAGTGAGTTACAGATGAAATTAAAGTAGAAATTAAGCAATATTTGCAACACAAATAAATTTATAATGGTAAACCTGTACATTAGCAAAATAGAACATGCTCAAGTAAATGACCTTATGGTGCACCTCTTGCTCCTAGAAAAAGAAGAGTAAATCAAGCCCAAATCCCAAAGCATCATGAATTTATAAAGTTTAGAGTAGAAATAATTCATTAGAGATGAGTAAAACAATACAAAGTTAATCAAACTCTTCTTACTTTGAAAGAATTAATAAAATTGATAACACTCTAGCCAACCTAGCCAAGAAAATGAAAGAAAAAAATCGAAATTCATGCAATAAAGAATGAAAAGGACAAAATCACTAGAGAATTTCAGATCATCAATATGTAATTCCAAAATCTTTACTCTCACAAGATGGAAAAAATAGAGGAAATGGACAGTTTCCTAGATATGTCTGAATTTCACAGCCTCACTCAAGAAGATATAAACTCTGAATAATTCAATAATGAGAAATAAAATTAAAATGTAGTAAAAAAAAACCTACCAAAATGAAAAGCCCAGTTTCTGATGGTTTCACAGCAGAATTCTACAATAAACTTAGAGATTTGAGGCCAACTTTCCTCTATCTCTTCAGTGAAATTGAAAGGGAAGCAATTCTCAAAAATACATTCCTAGAAGCAAGTTTTACTCTGATTACAAAAGTAGAGAAGGATCAAACTAAAAAAAAAAAAAAAAAGCAAACTACAGGCCAATCTCTTGCATGAATGTAGATTATGTAGATTCAAATACCCTCAGTAAAATACTATCCAACAGAATGTAGCCAATTATCAAAAAAGATTAAACATCATAATCAAGTGGGATTCATTTCAGGATGCAAGGAGGCTCAATTTATGCAAATTAATAAGTATAATACACCACATCAATAGATCCAAGCACAAAACACATATGATCATCTCAGTAGAAGAAGGAAAATCTTTTAACAAAATCTAATACTAGTGTAAGATAAAATCCCTGAAGAATTGCCAAAAAACAGTCTATATCTCAACCTGATAAAAGCTATCCATAAGAAACCAACAGACAACATCATGTTAAATGAACTAAAACTGAAAGCCTTCACTTTAAAATCAGGATATCTACTCTCTCCACTCCTATTCAATTTAGTTTTAGAAACATTAGCAAGAACAGTTTGTAAGAGGCAAGGGAAAAACTAATGGAAATGAAGGGGAATTATCATTATTTGCAGATAACATCATACTGTACATAGAGGACACAAAATACTCCACCAGGAGTCTTCTAGATTTAATCAAGAAATTCTGTAATGTAGCAGGATACAATGTCATCACCCAAAAATCAGTAGCATTGTTGTACACAAAGAGTGAATATAGTGAGGGAAATTAGGGATAGTTCCTTTCACACTAACATCCACAAAATGAAATACTTAGGAACAAGTCTCCGAAAGGATGTAAAAGATTTACACTGTGAAAATTGTGGTGTTCTGTGAAAGGACAGTAAAGAGTATTTGAGGAAAGGGACAAATATTCTATGTTGTTGAACAGGAACAATCAACACTGACAAAATTGCGATACTCCCAAAATTTCCACGCAGTTTCCATGCAATTCCTATTAAAATAACATTGGGGTACCTTGCAGAGCTTGAAAAAATATTGCTTAAGTTCTTTTAGAACCAGAAGAGACACCAAATATCCAAAGCAATTCTGAGAAACAAAGAAAAGACTAGAGATTTCACAATCCCTGATCTGAAATTATGCTACAAAGCTACTGTGACAAAATCAGCAGGATACTGGCAAACACACAGATCTGAGGATCACTGGAAAAGATTAGAAGATATAGACACAGCTGTGAACACACTAACCTACCTTGTCTTTGACAAAGGGGCCAAACATGTTTACTGGAAGAAAGATAACCTCTTTAATAAATGGTGCGGGAAAAACTGACTTTCCACATGTGAAGGCTAAAATCAGAACCATGACTATTATATGCACAAAGCTACAGTCACAATTGATCAAAGATTTAAATATTAAAACAGAAACACTGTAGTATCTGCAACAAAATATAGGTAGAAATCTTAAAGACATAAGTATAGGTAAAGAGTTCATGAACAAAAATAAAACAACTCTGTGAATACTTCAGTGAATCAACAACTGTGGTCTCACCTTTTAAAACAGTTTCTACACTTCAGAGCACATCTCCAACAGAGTAAAAACAAAACCAACGAACTGGGAAAAATTATAACTGACTGTCCCTCAAAGGACTTCTATCTAGAAAATATGAACAATTTAAAAAATTAGGTTCCCTAAATTCCAAGACCATATTGAATATCACATGTAAGATGAATGTACACTTATCAAAGGAAGAAATACTAATGGAAAATAAATACATGAAAAAAATGTTTATCATCATTGCAAGAAATGCAAATTAAAATGACACTGAGATACCATCTCACCACTGAAAGAACTGCTAAAATCTAGAAGTCAGCCAATAACAAATTTAGGAGCATCTGTGGGCAAAAAAGGAACACTTTTGCACTGTTGGGGGAGTGCAGAATGGTACAAACACTATTGAAATCAGTGTGGAGATGGCTTCCAATCTCAGATTGGGAATCTCATTCAAGGCATTAGTGATATTCCCTCCTGCATATTTTTTCCAGAAGAACTGGAAAACTCACACCACAGCGATACATGTGTACCCACGTTTATACCGACACAATTTGTCTTACCTAAATCCTTGGAACAATCCAGGTACCTATCAACTGAATAATGGATAAAGAAAATGTGGTATTTTTACACAATGGAGTATTATTACACAATAAAAAATGATAAATTTCAGTATTTTGTCAATAAATGGATACAACTGGACATACTTATTTTTACATGAAATAAATCAGATCTGCATGTGCAAACGTCGTATTGTCTCCACCAGTTGTGGAATTTCCATCTTAGATGATATATTGTTCTCATTTCCTTTAATGGTTATATAACATTAAACATCACAGCACTACTCTTCTTTATTTACTAACTTCAATATAGCCAACTATATATTTTCCTAGGCCTTGTTTGTACAAGTTATAATGTCCCAAATATTTACATATATAGATTCTCTCATATTTTTATTTGTATAACCATATAACTAAAGTTTTAGTAGAGGAGATATAAATTAGAAAGATAAGCCGGGCGTGGTGGCTCACACCTGTAATCCCAGCACTTGGGAGGCTGAGGCAGGAGGATTGATGTGAGTTCGAAACCAGCCTGGGCTACAAAAGTGAGCTCAAGGCGAGCCTGAACTGTATAGCAAGACCCTGTCTCAAAAAAAGACAAAAAAAAAGAAAGATAAATGTATTTTAGACTTAATATAGAGTTATTACCTAATGTCTCTATGAATGGTGAAATGATACAAATTGTAAAGACTAAATTTTGTTTTAAGTTTTATTTTTAATTTATTTTATTTTGAAAAGTAAATGTAAAGCAAGAACAAAAATCAGAAACAAAGAAACAGGGTCACATACAGCAGTAGGTATGTGACAGATTTTCAAAACAAAGATAGCTGATTAAAAATGGATGATATATTTTTTATTTTATCATCAAATCTGTTGCTCAGGTTAGCAGATATCATAATGAAAGATTGGACATATGATCAGGTATTACTGCCTGCTCTAAGAAACATTAAATTTTGTCCTTGTCCCTTTCCCTAACCCTTTTTTAAAGTTTATTTTAAAGACAGTGTAGTAATAATTGATATGACATTAAAAATGGTACATATTTAGAAAACCAAGATGTCATGTATTTAAGCATCATTGTTGTATTATATATTTCTGTCCTCAATTTAGTTGCTTGGATTGCAGCCAACAGCATATAGAGTTAGTGAAGGTGAAAATTCTAAACATTAGCCGCTATTTTCAAAAGACTGAAGATTTTCAGTAAATCATTTCAGCCATCATGTATATATACTTATATTTCCCCTATCCTATTTTCTTATCTTTTATCTCCTTTTCATTGTTTAATCCTTAAGTTCCATTTATTCTGTTTTACTATATCCATTATACCTTTCAGATTTTTACACCTTCTTTTGAGTTCTTACACGAGGGAGAGAATATGATACTTGCACATGTGGGTCTGATTTATTTCCCTTATGAGTATAAACTCTAGTTTCATCCACTTATCTATGAAAGCTTCTAGTTTGTTTTTCTTTATAGCTGAGTAATACTCCATTGTATAAAGATACCATATCTTTTTCATCCATTCCTCAAGTAATGAATATTTTGCATATTTCTGTGATCTGTCTAGGACAAATTGTGCTGCTATAAATACAGGTGCACACATATCATTTTGATACCATGCATTCAGTTCTTCCTGGAAAATTCCAAAAAGGGGGATAGCTGGATTGAATGGGATATCCAGTCCTAGTTTTTTTTTTTTTTTTTTTTTTTAATGCAGTTTTCACGCTGATTTGGACTAAAACATAAAATTAAGGCTCCAAAATTTAAACACCCAACGAAAGATCTATAAAGTGCTGTACATGGCTTTAGGGTAAATCCTGAGGGGAGGTGACTGACATCAGATAGAAAAGTTACATTGTTTGTTATATAGGTCTTGCTTTATCTTGGTCTTAAACTTCCAAGTGAAAAGCCTAACCATGAAGTAAAGCTACATTAATATGCTGAGTTGTAAAAGACTCAAGTCAACAACTTCTGACACGGCCAGTTGTGCTGATGACACATTACTATTATGGACTATTGGTCTATATTGGATTATTTCGATAAATTCATGCACTACAATATTTGAATCGAAATGGAACACACATCTTTGACAAAACAAATAGGGGGAGATAAATGAAGGAGCATTTTGTGGTGAAAACAATAGTTAGGATAGATATGCAACTCCTTTCTCCTAGTTCAATGAGAAAAAGGTTTTGTACTAATAGTATTTAGACAAGGTATCATACCTACATCTTATACTCTGAACAACTACTACAAAGACAGAAATGTGTAATGTATTAATTATTGTAATTGTCCTACTAACCTGTTTGAAACTGTCTAATTGCTATTTTTCTCATTAAATTTAATAAAATAATTTTTTTTGCCTTTTTGAGACAGGGTCTCACTATGCAGTTCAGGCTAGCCTTGAGCTCACTTTTGTAGCCCAGGCTGGTCTCGAACTCGCATCGATCCTCCTGCCTCAGCCTCCCGAGTGCTGCGATTACAGGCGTGCGCCACCACGCCCGGCTAATAAAATAAAAATTTTTAAAGACCCAGTTCAAAAATGAGCTTCCAAGATCACCACAAACTTCTCAGAAAAAAAAGAGGTAAACAAATGCGTGAAAACATGCTCCACATCACTAGCTATTTGAGAAATGCAAATAAAACCAACACTGACATATCATCTCACCCAGAAAGAATGTTATCAGAAAGAAATCAACTATTAATAAATGCTGGAGTGGCAGCGGGGGGAAAAGGAACCCCTCTACACTGCAGAAGGAATGCAGACTTGTACAACTACTATGAATATATAATATACATCACTTTTTTCAAATATATATATGAGAAAATTACCATCATGTTGACACCCCTTCATCATTTTACTTAACTGTTGCATCGTTTTAGAGGGATTTTTCAAAGTTGAGCGGATTTTTTTTTCTGTTTCTTGGTGCCTTAAGGGTAGGTCTAGTAAGGCAATTGGAGTGGGGATCAAACCGCGGTCCCTTGTGCCTGACTGGGATTGCCCACACAGGATTTTAAACAACCTAGATAACTCGTAAGCCTCTGATAACTGTTCAATTTTAACTTATTCTTTATATGTTAGCTTTATTTGATGTATCATTTATTTTAATGATTAATTTTTTCATAAATTAGTGTTTATATTGTTTTCACTTACAGATTTTGGGTTTAGCAAGGGACTTTTATGACATTCTTAAATGTTCATTATTTTTTCTATTGATTTTTCATATTCTTTCACTTATTCTGTAAATCAGTTTTTGTCTCTTGACAAACACCTCAATGCTTCATTACCTGCATGATCCATGTGCTCACTCAAAATTTCCTAACTGTAAACCACAATTCTATATAACAAATCTGCCAGTAATCAGATTAAATTTAACCATTTTCTGACTCATTTGTCTTAGTCCATTTTGTTATGCTACAAAGACCAGAAATTTATTTTTCACAGTGATGGACACTAGAATCTCAGATCAAAGCTCTTGGAAGTTTAAAGTTTATTCTCTCTGCTTCCAACATGCTATCTTATATTCTACCTTAAATTTGGAGGAGGGCACAATGTCATTATACTTCAAAGCAGAAGTGAGAAACCTTGCTTCTTGACAGCCTTTTCATAGGACACTTATGTATTCACAAGGGCAGAATTATCATTACTTAAGCACGTGACAAAAGTTCACACCTCCTGAAATTGCTGCACTTGCAAGCGACTTTCCATCACATGAATATTAACATGCATTTCAAAACCATTCTAATTCATTTTCCTTAACTACTATAACATTTTTCAAACTTATTATTTACATATTAACTTTTTCTTTCATGCATCATTCACCTTGGCAAAGTTATTAATTTCTTCATATATTACTATTTATATTGCTTTCCTGTACAGGTTTAGGGTTTAATATCATAGTACAGAACTTCATAATTCCTAGGTAATATATTTATTTGTATGTATCACAGGATATTTGATTCATTTGAAGCTGTCTTTGTTTTTATATATTGAGTAACATAATCCTAATTTATTGTTTAAGAGATAACTACATATTTGTGCTCATATCATATATTAATAAAGCACTGTTTTCTTTTTAAATTAAAATTTTTATACTAGGTTATATCCTTCTATATTACAGAATTTTTCTAAGATTTTACTTTTTGCCTCAGCAGTGTACTCCTATGTCTATATGCCAATATCACATTTATTTGAATATATTTGGAGAAGCTCCAAACATCTAGTAATATGATCAATCACTTTTCGCTGAATTCTGTTTTTCTTGTCATTTATCTTTCCAAATGAAACTTTACTTTTCCTTTTAACAGGTAAACAAGCTTATTCATCTATAGCTAAAAGATATCACAATGCAACTGCACTAAGGATGTTAATATTAGAATAGTTGTTTTGTCATGTAACAGCATGACACATCTTACCATTATTTCTGGAAATATTTGAAATAAAATATTATTTTTATCATTGCATTTTGTGACTATGCACCATGGTTGAATCAAACATTAATTAATACCCATAGCACATTGGTACAAGGAACAAATTCCTATGGCAAGATAATCAGTAAGTCATATTTAAAACATAAACTTTGGAGATAGATGATATGAGTTTTACTCTCCATATATAAACTTAGTTTATCATACTGGAGTCTTGCCTTCCTGAGCTAGAATAAGTGAATAATATTAATGTTATGGCTTAGAAAAGTTTGCATTATGGCAACTAGATAACTTTCAACTACATAATAAACACATAAAATGTTAACAATAAATTTTCCTTTATTTTGCGAGCGTGAAATTTGGCAAAGTTCTGATAATTTGAATATTTCTCTGTTGATTGATGTGATATGCTTTTGAATTTCAATTAAAAGTACACTTTCAGTAAATATGAATCCCTATCAAAATTATATTTGTGAGAGTAAATGTATACTTAGGTATATTCAAGTACACTGTCATCATACATAGAGATGATGTACATTAAGTGGAGCTTCTCTGAGCAAAACACATCTTTTAGATTTCAGAGGATAATTGCACTTATAAAATATTTACATATTAAGTATACAAAATGTATTTTAGAGGTTGATAAATTAGATGGAACTGGTATTTTGATATCATTTTATCAATCTCACTAATTCTTAATAATATTTATAGTGCAATTATGATGGACTACAGAATGTAGTATGTAGTGGGGATGAAAAAATAAACATCAATGATTGGAAAAACACATGGAATTCTCAACCTGTGGGTCTTGACCCCAGTGGGGGTTGAATGACCAAAACACAGGGATCGCCTAAAGCCATGAGAAATCAGAACTGTATCAAAATTACAGTTTTGAAGTAGCCACCAAAATTACTTTTTGGTTTCGGGTCACTACAACATGAGGAACTGTATTGCTGGGTCATGGCATTAGAAAGGTTGAGAAGCACATTAGTAATGCTTTCACAGAGAGCAAAGTGGTCAAGCAATGGCCATGATGCATCCAAATCGCTGACACTGTCATCAGTTGTACAAAGCACTGTGCATGGCTTCATAGTTAATCTGGAGGGGATTTGACTGACTTTGGAAGATAGAAAAGTTACATATTTTGTCATATAGGTCTTGCTTTAACTTGCCCTTAACCACCCAGTAGAAAAGTTTAACTACGAGGCATAAAACGTAAAGCTAGAGTAGTATGCTGAGCTGTAAAAGGCTTAAATCATCAGCTTCCAACATTTCTAGTTTCACCAGTAACTTAGTGCAATTATGGAACATTGGACTATGTATGCAGCTACTTTGAACTCAAAGAGAATGATTTTATTACCAATATTGATTAGAAAATTTATCATGTCTATACTCTATGCTCTGTATAAGTACTACAAGGACAAGAATATTCATTGTATCAATTATTGTGAATGTACTACTAACATGTTTTGAAAAGGTCATATTGTTATTTCTTATTAAAAATAATAACAAAAAAATAAAAATAATAAAAAATTTTAAAAACACATGGAGTGTTTATGATTTATACCCACAGAGTATATAGCATAAGTTCCTTATGGAACATGGAACTTATGTTATATAATGAAGAGAGAAGAATATAGTAATTGAAAATTATTTCCCTATAATTATGATAATTTATAATTATTAAGAAAGGTTGTAGAGTATTTATACTGTGAAACAATTTGTATTGATGTTGGAACCTGAAGAAGAAATAACTATTAACAAATAAAAATGAATGAAGTCAGTGATAACATAGAATAAAAAAAGACCATAAAATGTAATTCCACGTGGAGAGTGAAAGGAATTAGAGGGACTTCATCTCCCTTCCTAAGAAAATCATGAAATTGTTGTAGTATTTTAAGTGATTGCAATGTAATATATTTTTCACATAAAAAATCTTAACTATTGAAGAACAAGCAACTATTAAATGACCCACACACAGTGATTATGCATTGGCATTATAAGAGCTAGCCACAAAAATTTGGATCATGCAAGCTCAGTGATCAAGAGCATTGTACTTAATCTCATTTAACCTTAGCATCCTTACTTACAAAGTAAATATAAGGTTTTATAGATGCTTATTTTACAGGTCACTATTCAGGTCTATTTCAATTCATGTATGTGTAGTGCTGAGGACACTGCAATTGGTCAGAAAATTTGTGTTCCTAGTTTCTTAACGGAAAAATGAGGGAGAGAATGGGTAGTAAAAAAGATCAAGTTTTAAAATGTCTGCGTACTAAATCCTCATTATATGTTGTAATGAATACATTATGACACATTATGAGCCAATAAAAAGTTTGTAAGTATAATAGTAATAGATTTGATATTTTTGTACACCGTCAAACTGGATGAAAAAAAGGTCATGTTATTATTCTCGAGAAAGGAATAACAAAGAAAGCATTCCTAATTGTATAAATGTGAACAGATAGATAGGCCTATAAGAAGCTTTCATCATCCAACCATTAGACAATCAAATAAGGAAAACATACTTCTAACCTATGACATCCAAAGAAACTCTTCATTAAGAAACTAAAATATAGCTTGAGTAGAATAGAAATGTGAACAGAAGTGCTTAAAAATAGTCTACTTACAAAACAAAAAAAATAAAAGGGGATTCTTGTTAGTGATGGACAGTTTAAAGGTGAATGTACTCCATTTTGTGTATTCCAAAAATAATTTATACTATAACATAGTACATGAAATAAAAATATGTGTTGAAAAGCTTTGAAATGCAAAAATAATTATATATGTTTACATTTTATTTTGTATTTTTATTATTTTTACATATTCTATCAATTTCAATGAGAAAGACATAGCAATAAGACAGTTTCAAAACAGACTAGTAGGACAGTTACAACAATAATTAATTTCATATTGTTATCCTTAAAGTAGTCATTCAGAGTACAAGATGCACATTTGATATCTCTTCTAAGCACTATTAGTACAAATATTTCTTCTCAGTGAACTAAATGAAAGTAGCTCTGCATCTATCCTATTTCTTCAGTACAAAATGGACATTTATTTATATTCCCCTTGTTTGTTTTGTCAGAGGCAAGTGTTCCATTTCCACTCAAATATTCTAGGTACATGAATTCATTAATAGATCCTGATATAGTCCAATAGTCCATAATACCAATGGGTTATCAGCACAAATGATCATGTCAGAAGTAATTGACTTCAGCCTTTTACAGTGCAGCACGTTACTATGCCTGTATATTTTATGTCTAGTGGTTACACTTTTCCACTAGATTAAGGTCAACATAAAACAAGACCTATACAATAAAATAATAATGTAACTTTTGCATCTGTCAAGGTCAGTGAAATACCTCAGGGTTTAGCCTGAAAACATGTACAGCGGTTTGCAGACCGTTTGTCAGTGTTAGCCATCTCGATGAGTCACAGACATTGCTTGACCATTTTTTTTTCTTTGTGTAAGCCTGGTACAATGTTTCTCTCTATGTGACTCTTCATAGGCACACTGTTCATCTGTGATCACTTTCTTCTGTAACCACATAATCTCCTTCATCAGAAAAATCTGGATACCACTGAGGTACAGGAAGTTATAATACACGTTTCCTTATATCCTGAGTCTTAACTGAACTTGAAGGGCTAGGGCCAAAATATTTGCAATCCTTGTAGCCTATATTTTATTCTAAACTTTTGGTCTGCACACTTAAGTTGTTAAATATCCAGAAGAGAAGCTTAATGATATTATTACTCTATAATATAGATACTTGAGCTTAATATTACTAGCTGAATATCAAACTCCTTATCCATAACATGAAACAGGTATTTTCCAGCAATCATTGCTATTCTAAACTTTAAATCTCTATACAATGTGAAAAGAAAAACAATTATACAAGTCTACAAAGAATTTAGGAATCTAACCATATACAAAATTGTAGAAGGACAATCCTACTGTTTTTTCAAGTCTCATATTCTGTTATATCATGTTTTTTTAAAAAACAAACATTTCTTTGAGAGATCATAGTAATAATTAATGTGACATCAGGAGCAGTATGCATTTAGAAGACTCAAATGATAGGTATTTCAAAATTGATTTCATATTACACATGGCTATCCTCAGTGTACTTGCTTAGTTCACAGATATCAGCATGTATAATTACTCAGGGTGGGATGTATACCAATTAACTGCAAGTTCCAAACCTGATGGAGATTCTTAGGACCATTCTTCTGACAATGTTGTGTACATAAATATATTGTTTTGCTCCTGCTATATTTTCTAACTTTTCTTCTTTCTTTCTCTTCGTTGTTTAATACTTAAGTTCTTACTTTCCATTTAACTGCATTATACCATTCCATTTTTAGTTCTACTTTTGAGTTCTTACACTAGGGAGACTATATTATATTTACACATGTATGTATGGTTTATTTCATTTATGAATGCATCTTCAAGGTACAGTCACTTATTTATGAAGGCTTCGGCTATATTATTCTTTGTAGGTGTGTAATATTCCATGGCATAAACATACATCTTTTTCAACTATTTCTCAGTTTATGGATATTTTGCTTTTTTCCAAGTTTTGCCTGGCACAGATTGTGCTGTTATAAACATAGGTGAGCAGATATCGCTATGACATGATGCTTTCAGTACACTTGGAAAATTACTAGCATGTAGATAGCTGGATTCAATGAGATTTCCAGGGCTAGATTTTTAAGGGGTCTCCACATGGATTTCCATAGTGGTTGAACCAGTGTATATTCCCACTAATATTGGAGAAGTGTTCATTTTTCCGCCCACGGCTTCTCCAACATTTGTTGTTCGTTGGTTTATTAATAACAGCCACTCTTTCTCGAGTGAGTTGATATGTCATTGTTGTTTTAATTTGCGTTTCAAAAAGACAAGAGTGACATGTATTCCAAACATAATTTTAGCGTTACATTGTGCTATAATCAATATGCTGAACCTTTTGAAGGTTCTTGAGACCAATGTCTGATTCATCCTGTGTACATAAGTGTATGGTTTTGCTATTGATGTTTTCTGCTTTGTCTGCTTCCAGTCACTTCGTTGTTTAATCCATAACACATTCAG
>PVJA010025757.1:0-30390 GCA_004027025.1 Myocastor coypus
TTTTTTTGTCTTTTTGAGACAGGGTCTCGCTGTGCAGTTGAGGCTGGTCCTGAGCTCACTTTTGTAGCCCAGGCTGGTCTCGAACTCGCACCAATCCTCCTGCCTCAGCCTCCCGAGTGCTGGGATTACAGGCGTGAGCCACCACGCCCGGCTCTTTTTTTTTTTTTTTTACGTTTATCCTTCTTTATCTCTTGCTCTTGAGGAAAAAGCCTGATTTGGAGCTGGGGAGATAGCTTAGGGGCACAAGTGCCTGCCTGGCAAGTGCAAGGTCCTGAGTTCGATCCCCAGTTTGGCAGAGGGGGGAGTCTGATCTGTCTGTGGCTTGCAGTGCCCCCCCAGCTCCCCACACATACGCCATCTTTGTTTGTGACTTCTTAAAATATTTATCTGACTTTCAATAAAGGTAGCTCAAAAAAAAAAAAAAAAAAAAGTAGCTCAGGGCCAGCCTGATAGCTGAGCAGATTAAGGTGCCTGCTTAGGCAAAGCACAGCGACCAGGCTTTGGTCCCCGGCATGCGGCGCCTGTCGGGGTGTGCTGAGCTGGCAATTGAGACTGGCCGTGGTGGCATGCGCCTTTAATCCCAGCACTTGTGAGATTAGAAACAGGAGAATCACGAGTCTAATCTACATAGTGAGGCCGGGCGTGGTGGCTCACGCCTGTAATCCCAGCACTCGGGAGGCTGAGGCAGGAGGATCAGTGTGAGTTCGAGACCAACTTGAGCTCCAAAAGTGAGCTCAAGGCCAGCCTGAACTGCATAGTAAGACCCTGTCTCAAAAAGGGAAAAAAAAAATGTCTAGTTAATCTGTAAAAAAAAATCTATTGTCTAGTTAATTTGTAAATTGTGCCTGTATGCATTGGTAGGTTACAAATGATTATAAAAATCGGTGGAAAGTAGTTTCTGTATAAAAACCCTGTTCTAGGGGGCCAGGGAGATAGCTCCATGGCACAAGTACCTTCCTGGCAAGTGCAAGGTCATCAGTTTGAACCTTGGTCCTGCCAAAAATAAATAAATAAATAAATACCCTGTTCTCCGTCACTTGGGGCTTTTCTCTCTCTTCTCTCCAGCATGAGTTGAAGTCAGGAAGGCCTTGAGCTTGGTATGAAAGGCTCAATTTAAATTCTAATTTGAGGGGCTGGGGAGATAGCTCCAAGGCACAAGTAAAAAAAAAATTCTAATTTGAGGGGGCCAGGGAGAGAGCTCAATGGAATAAGTGCTTGCCCAGCAAGCACAAGGTCCTGAGTTTGATTCCTGGTATCACCAAGAAAAAAAATTTTTTTTTTTTGTCTTTTTGAGACAGGGTCTCCCTATACAGTTCAGGCTAGCCTTGAGCTCACTTTTGTAGCCCAGGCTGGTCTCGAACTCACACTGATCCTCCCACCTCAGCCTCCCGAGTGCTGGGATTATAGGCATGAGCCACCACACCCGGCTAATAATTTTTTTTTGTCTTTTTGAGACAGGGTCTCACTATGCAGTTCAAGCTGGCCTTGAGCACACTTTTGTAGCCCAGGCTGGTCCCAAACTTGCACGGATCCTCCTGCCTCAGCCTCCCAAGTGCTAGGATTACAGGTGTACACCACCACGCCCGGCAGAATAAAATAATAAAATAAAATAAATTCCAGTTTGGAGCAGGCCAGTGAGATGATTCAGCGGTCTAAAGCGCTGCTTAGGCACCCTCAGGGACTGCACTGGCAGTTTGATCCTGTTACCACATGCTGTGCCAGCCCAACCCCCAGGGCAGGCTGAGCTGACCATAAAAAAATTAAAAATTTCAATTTGGACTCTGGTCTGCCCTCTGTTTGAGAACCTGTAACAGCTCCAAGTTGTTGTAGGTAGCTCACTTAGTACAGATGCTGGGCATGATGGCACACACCTATAATCCCAGCATTTGGGAGGCTGAGGCAGGAGGATCAGTGTGAGTTCAAGACCAGCCTGGGCTACAAAAGTGAGCTCAAGGCCAGCCTGAACTGCATAGAGAGACTCTGTGTAGTATGTTGGGAGCTGGCAGGAAGCCAGGAAATTGATCGAGTGTATGCAGGTGGGACTAGGCTTCCCTTTGTGGGGGCAAAAAGCTACGCCCAGTGCTGAGAAAAACATCCTGCCTGGTTCAAAATAGAGCCCAAGGACACCTGCAGGGAGTTCTGGTTGTCCCCTTCCCCTGCTTTGAATGTTTTCAATTTCCCCAAAGCAGTTACGCAAATTCCTGTTCTTGAACACTGAATAAAAGGAAGATCCTCCTGAGGATCAAGGCTCACTTCGAGAGGGACAAGTCTTGGTGAGTCCTCTGAGCTACCTTCATCAGGTCTTCTCGTCGTTTCTTTCGGCACCGACACCAGAACAACACAACACTCTGTCTCAAAAAGACCAAAATAAATAAAGAAAGAAAGAAAAGTGGCATGCAGGGGCCCAGCAGGATGGCTCAGTGGTCTAAAGCGCCTGTTTAGGAAAGCTTGGGCGGCTGCCGGGACCGTGGTTCAATCCCCGACACTACATGCTGCGCCAGCCCTGCCCTCAGGGCAGGCTGAGCCGGCCATAAAAATAAATAAGTAAACAAACAAAAGTTCTGAAACAAGAAAAAAAAATAAATAAAATTCCTTAAAAAAAAAAGTGGCATGCAGTTATGCAGTCGCTTTTTACTATCAGGATTTGACTGGTGTGCAGACACTTATGCTACTGATGAAAAGCGCTGCTAGATCAATACATGCATCTCTAAATAAGCCTCCTTATTTTATTTTATTTGGCTTTTTGAGACAGGGTCTCACTGTGCAGTTCAGGCTGGCTTTGAGCTCACTTTTGTAGCCCAGGCTGGTTTCGAACTTGCAGCGATCCTCCTGCCTCAGCCTCCCAAGTGCTGGGATTACAGGCGTGAGTCACCACGCCCGGCATTTTATTTTATTTTACTTTATTTTTGTCTTTTTGAGACAGGGTCTCGCTGTACAGTTCAGGCTGGTCCTGAGCTCAGTTTTGTAGCCCAGGCTGGTCTCGAACTCTCACCAATACTCCCGCCTCAGCCTCCCCAGTGTTGGGATTACAGGCATGCGCCACCACGCCCGGCTAAGCCTCCTTATTTTAGATTCTACAAGGGAGTTGCCCCTCTGGATGAGACAGATACCTTACACTATGATGCAGTTTGCCTGCTTCCAACGTACCGTGGAAGCATTGTACAAGTTGGTGGTTCCTAAGCCCCAAAGGGAAGGGACGAAGGCGGAGCAGGTGGTTGTGACATTTGTGGTGGACTGCATAGCTGGGGTCTTCTGGGCAGTTGTTTCTCACCCTGTGGTATCTGTGCTAAATAAAGAGAAAGGTAGCAGTGCTCCTCAGATCCTCCAGGGACTCCTCGCCCGGATCATCGTGATCGGTACTCTGACCGCACGACAGCGGTTCATCTATGAGTCCGTGAACGTCTACTTCAGGCTCCCCCGCTCTCCTCCCTCGAGATGCCAGAGTCCCTGAAGAAGAAGCTTGGCTTAACCCATCAGATCACAGCAACTGTGAACTGAATCTGCTCGTTCATCAGTGTTGAACAAAAGTACAAAAGGAACTTTTATATCTACGACAGTGTAGGAAATTGTCTATTCCTGATAAAATTACTGTAGTACCCTTGCTTAAGGCAAGAGTTCAAACTGCTGAAATAAACCCTTCTGTTCATGAGAAAAAAGATTATACATCAGAGCTGAAGCACCAGACCCCCAGAACAGTAGATACTGTCTCAGTAGCATAATATAAATTACTTCCTCTGCATCTCCTCTCTGAATATGGCAGGCCTCCGACCTAGCCCAGCTCATAGTGCTCACCTTCTTCCCACAATTCCCTTTCGCAAACCACGCACCCTTTTCCATGGACGAAAAGCCCAGTGTGGGCCTGGGTCGCTCTCTTGGTTCCAGAAAACCATCTTCATGGCCAGACTTAGGGCCCCTTGGCTCCCCCATAATTATATATGTATGTCTTAGTGTCTTTCTTACTGCTGCGGGTTGTGCAGGGAGCGGTAGATTGGAATTAACTTGGTGGTTTTAGGAGTGTAAGATTATAAGTTTAGACTTCTTGGGCAGAGACAACCAGGAAGGGTCTCCAACACCTGGCACTGAAAAAAAAAAAAAAAAAAAAAAAATCTCTAGGGCCAGCCAGCCTGACCTGCGTAGGGAGCCTCTGTCTCAAAAAGACAAAATAAGTAAACGTAGCTGCCTTATTCTCCCATCCGTGTCTGCAGTACAGAGTCTGCGGTGGCATTGGGTGTGTCTCCACCGCGGACCTGTGCGTGAAGACTGCAGCGGAACACAGCCGCGGGGACTCAGGTGGCCGTGGACCTCGCTCCTGCTATGTGCTGTGTCTTCACCTCGGCAGCGTCCAGTCCCTACCCAAATGGTTTTCTGGAGGCCGGCTGCTGCCCTTGGGCTGTGGTTCCCGGGGCAGCCTGAGCTCCCAGGTGCAGCCAGGCGGGCATCCGCAAGACACAAGGCTCAAGGCAGAGAAAGGGCCCTGGCTGCCCATCCCCTAGGACAGCAGGCGGCCCGCGGGTGACTCCAGAGGAGCTGGGCGTACAGCCGCGCGGGACCCAGGTGGCCACCAGGCGGCAGGCATGGGACGCGGACGTAGGCGTGGCGCGGCCCCAAGTGACCGCTTGCGTCTGTCCCTTCCTGTGCGGCGGGTCCCGGAGGGCGGAGGCCCGGGTTCCGGCCCGGCCAGCTCGGAGCGGCGGGGGCAGGAGCCCCTCCTGAAAATCGCGTGACCTCCAGGGCAGAGCCTTCCCGCGCCCTGCAGGCCGCACTGGGCGCAGCCCAGGCCTCCTGTGGGCCGGATCCGAGCTGCCCGGCGACAACCAGGAGGCCCCCTGGGCGCTGGCCGGGTGGGCAGAGTGGTGTAAGTGATGGACGCATTAAGTCAAAATTACTGGGTCACAGCACTCGGGAGGCAGAGGCAGGAGGATCAAAGTGAGTTCGAGACCAGCCTGGGCTACAAAAGTGAGCTCAAGGCCAGCCTCAACTGCATAGCGAGACCCTGTCTCAAAAAGACAAAAAAAAAAAAAAAAAAAAAAAAAAGAATTCTGCGGCTACCCCAAGGCCCCCTGGGCTTATCCGTAGAAGGAAAAGGAGAAACACGCAAGGCCTAGTCCTACAGGACCGCACTCCCCACGCCGCAGCCCCCAGCAGTCAGGGCTGAAGTCAGGAAACTGAATCGTTATCTAACCCAGAAATCAGGAATCTGGAGAGCCCATTCTCTGTCTCTCTCTCATCTTTCTGTCTGTCTCTGTCTCCTCCACACTGGGTTTCATCTCCATCTCCAGCCCATTTTTTCTTTTATTTTCTCTTTTCTTCTCTTTTCCCTTGGGAGCAGGGATTGCACTCAGGCCCTTGCACTTATTCTACTGAGCTATCTCCCCCGCCCCTGTTTTCGATTTTCAAACAGGGATCTCACTAAGTCATTAAGTCGACCAGACTGGGTTTGGGTTTTGCACCCTCCTGCCTCAGCCTTTTGGAGTTCTGGGTGCACACCACAGGGCCCAGCCTCCTTGCCTGTGGGAATCTTGCAGCATGTATAGTTTTTGCATAGATGAAACAGTGATGACATTCCCAGGAATTTTTTTTTTTTTTTTGTCTTTTTGAGACAGGGTCTCCCTATGCAGTTCAGGCTGGCCTTAAACTCACTTTTGTAGCCCAGGCTGGTCTCGAACTCGCACTGATCCTCCTGCCTCAGCCTCCCAAGTGCTGGAATTACAGGGGTGCACCACCACGCCCGGGTTTTTTTTTAATAATTTTTTAGCGCCAGGCGTGGTGGCGCACACCTGTAATCCTAGCACTCGGGAGGCTGAGGCAGGAGGATCAGTGCGAGTTCGAGACCAGCCTGGGCTACAAAAGTGAGCTCAGGACCAGCCTCAACTGCATAGCGAGACCCTGTCTCAAAAAGACAAAAAAAAAAAAAATATTTTTTTTCTTGTTTCAGAACTTTTGTTTGTTTATTTATTTTTATGGCCAGCTTAGCCCGCAGGCCCAGCATGTGGTGCCAGGGATCAAACCGTGGTCCCTGCAGCCAGCCAAGCTTTCCTAAGTAGGTGCTTTAGACCACTGAGCCATCCTGCTGGGCCCCTTAGGAAGTTCTTTTTATCTCTTTGGGCTTTTCTGAGACGAGGTGTTGCCCTGCACTTTAGGTTGGCCTTGAACTCATTACTGTTAACCTGCAGCTGGCTTAGCATTGATGATAACCCTCCTGCCTCAGTCTCCCAGTGCTGCAGTTCCAGGTGTGCATCACCACACCCAGCTTTCCAAGCAGGTTAGGAACAGGTTTGGGCTCAGACTTGGCCACATGTATCTACAAGGTGTGTTCCATACGCAACTCACAGGAATGTGAGCCCAAGACGGCACCACAGGCACAGCACAGAGGAGCCCCCGCCCACCCTCCTCAGCCCCTGAGGTCCCCTTCCCAGTGTTAGGTCCGGGAGACGACGGGAGAGGGATGAGCCAAGAGTCGGAGCCTCAAAGTTAAACAGCACTTTTATTTTATTTTATTTTATTTTTTGTCTTTTTGAGACAGGGTCTCGCTGTGCAGTTGAGGCTGGCCTTGAGCTCACTTTTGTAGCCCAGGCTGGTCTCGAACTCGCACCGATCCTCCTGCCTCAGCCTCCCAAGTGCTGGGATTACAAGGCGTGAGCCACCACGCCCGGCTCAGCGCTTTTATTTAAAAAGCTGTGCCGGCACAGGGTCACCTAGCCAGGAAGCTGAAGTGACCCCCGAGCAGCAGTATGAATGGGTTTATATAGGGTGCTGGGGGATCAGCAAGCGTCTTTTACAGAAGCCAATAGCGTAGGTTAGTCAGGGGCTCTTTACAGTGATTGGGTATCTTAGGTCTAGGTTATAGTCCAATGGGAATGGTTCTGGTAACATTTGAGCAGCCAATGGGAGTACATTGACCCCCCTGGCCGGAGGGGAGTTTCGACACCCAGGTTACACTTACAGATAACAGATACAGTTACAGATAACCTAAGTTACTGATAACAGAAGGGTGGTATCGAGGTGGGTCAGCCCTTACATTTCCCCCTCTACTGGTAACTAGTTTTTAATCTTAAAAACCGGTTTCCTCCGTGGGTAGGGGGTTATATTGGTTGTTGGTCCTAGTGATGCTTCTGCTGACAATTAAAGTACATGAAGAACAAGAGGTAACAAACAAGTACGGTTATAACTATGCTCGGGTGAACTTCTGTCTGTTGCCACTGATACAAGCCTATAAAAGCACAGCTAAGAATTAACTAAGAGGATCACAAAGCACAACAAGATCCACACCGGATAACACCAGAGCATTATCTAGAGCACACAGTCCAAGCTAGCGCGAGTGGGTGATCTTACGAACTCGTATCTTTTTTTTTTTTTTTTTTTGTCTTTTTGAGACAGGGTCTCGCTATGCAGTTCAGGCTGGCCTTGAGCTCAGTTTTGTAGCCCAGGCTGGTCTTGAACTCGCACCGATCCTCATGCCTCAGCCTCACAAGTGCTGGGATTACAGGCGTGCGCCACCACGCTGGGCCCACAAACTTGTATCTTGAGAGGGTCCTCAGTCTGTTTTAGCGTCCACTCATGGTCATCCAGGGTAGGGGCTGGTTCGAGGTGCGAAGCGTGAATCCAGGAGGCGATGCCGTCTACCTTGACTGCTGTTGGGGTAGTCAGTAAGACTTGGTAGGGTCCCTTCCGGTGTGGCTGTAGGCTCTGTCCGGTGTCAGTGGACGTATACGAAATCACCCACTTGGTACCGGTGTGGGGTGGTTCCTTCTCCGGGCTGGTAGGTGACTGAGAGCTGCTGCCAGAGGACCTGTTGGATTTGGTCCAGAACAAGGAGCCTATCGGCCAGAGAATAGGGGAGAGAGTGAGAATCTGTGAGGGTGGGGTCTGATTTTTGGAGAGGAAGAGGCACCCCGAACAAGATTTCAAAAGGAGTGAGATGAGGGGGCCTAGAAGAAGGAGTATTTATTTATTGTGTCTTTTTGAGACAGGGTCTCACTATGCAGTTGAGGCTGGCCTTGAGCTCACTTTCGTAGCCCAGGCTGGTCTCGAACTCGCACCGATCCTCCTGCCTCAGCCTCCCGAGTGCTGGGATTACAGGCGTGCGCCACCACGCCCGGCTAGAAGGAGTATTTCTTGCCCTGAATAGGGCATAAGGCAGGAGCATAGTCCAATCCCAAGCACCAGTCTCATAGGTCAATTTAGTGAGGGTCTCTTTTATGGTTCTATTCATTCTTTCTACCTGTCCTGAACTTTGGGGTCGGTAGGCACAATGTAATTTCCAATCAATCCCCAAAATCTTGGCCAGTCCCTGACTTATTTTAGCTACAAAGGTGGGTCCGTTATCTGATCCAATCACCCTTAGAAGTCCGAAGCAGGGGAAAATCTCTTCAAGTAATTTCTTTAATACCATCTGGGCAGTTTCTCCCTTGGTGGGGAAGGCTTCTACCCATCCAGAAAAGGTATCAATGAAAACTAGTAAGTATTTAAGTCTCCCCTTGGTGGGCTTAACTTCAGTGAAGTCAACTTCCCAATGCTGTCCTGGTCTAGTTCCCTTGAGCCGGCAACCAGGGGCTATCCTGGAGGGATGTGCGTTAGTCATGTGGCAAGCGGTACATCCCTGGGCCACTTGGTCGGCCAAGTGGCGGATCCTGGCGGGAGGAATATAGCCAGTATCTAATTGTTGGGCCAGAAGGGTGAGTTTCTTTGCTCCTAAATGAGTTAGGCGATGGGCCCTTTTCAAATAGTCAATAAGCTCAGTTTCGCTTACAGGGGAGGATGGTGGGGGTTCACTGTTATCAGTGGTTGAGTCTTTTTGATTTTGAAACTCAACGACTAGTATGGTTGGGTTGGTCAGAGCCGCTTGTCTTGCCGTTTTATCGGCCAAGTTATTCCCTGTGGTGACAATGTCAGTCCCCTTTTGATGACTTTTGCAATGTACTATGGCCAACTTTTGGGGTAACAAGAGGGCCACAAGTAATTGGAGGATTTCAGATTTGTTTTTGATATCCTTGCCTTCTGAAGTGAGTAACCCTCTCTGCTGGTATATTGCCCCACGAATGTGGGCAGTAGCAAAGGCATATCTGCTGTCTGTATAGATGGTTGCCTTTTTCCCCCATGCTAGTTCGAGGGCCTTGGTGAGAGCGATGAGCTCGGCCCTGTGGGCTGACGTTCCCTCCCGGAGTCCAGAGGCCCATATGACCTCTTTTTCGCTTACCACAGCGGCCCTGGCATGTTGCTTACCATTGACCAGGAAGCTGCTGCCATCAGTAAACCATGCTACCTCTGCGTCCTGGAGTGGGCAGTCTTGGAGGTCGCGTGCAATGCCGGTTTCTTCAGCCAGGATGTCTTGGCAGGTGTGCAGCACTGCTTCAGCAGTTTCCTGTGGCAGCAGGGTCGCTGGGTTTAGCTCGGAGGGAGTCCGAGGTGATGTGCTCCTTGTTTAAAAGTAAGCTTTGGTAGCGGGTCACCCGGGCGTTGCATAACCATCGGTCTGGTGGCTGCCTGATGACGCTTTCAAGAGCGTGAGGAGCAACTACTGGGTCCAGTTTTTTGGACAAATAGGCCACTGGTCGTTTCCAAGGTCCCAGTCTCTGGGTGAGCACTCCCTGGGCTATTCCTTTCCTTTCTTCTACATATAGAGTAAAGGGTTTATCAACGTTTGGGAGAGCCAAAGCCGGAGCAGTCAGGAGAGCCCTTTTGATTTTGCCGAAGGCCAATTGACAGGCCGAGTCCCAGCTGAAAGGGCTGTTCTCCTTAGGAGGGGAGAGAGGGGAGCTGCCAGGAGGCAAATCCAGGGATCCAGAGGCGGCAGAAACCAGCCGTCCCGAGAAATTCCCGTAGCTGTCTTTTGGTCGAGGGAGGTGGAATCTGAGTCACGGTTCTTTTTCGTGCCTCAGTGAGCCACCTTTTTCCCTCTTTTAGGCAATACCCCAGGAAAGTTACCTCCCTTTGGCATATCTGGGCCTTTTTTGCGGAGGCTCGATATCCCAACGTGGCCAATTCCCCCAGTAGCCTCTTTTGGTTCCGGCCAAACATTCAACCTCGGAGGCGGCAGCCAGAAGGAGGTCATCTACATACTGGAGTAGGGTTACCTCTGGGTTTTGGGTGCAGAAAGGCGTCAAGTCTTTGTGCAGAGCCTCATCGAAGATGGTAGGCGAATTCTTGAAGCCCTGGGGCAGGCGAGTCCATGTGAGCTGTTCAGTAGACCCGGTATTGGGATCAGTCCATTCAAAAGCAAACAGGGGCCTGCTTTCTGGGTGTAGGGTTAGGCAAAAGAAGGCATCTTTCAAATCAAGAACTGTGTACCAAGTGCGGTGTGGCCCCAGAGTACTTAATAGGTTGTAAGGGTTGGACACAGTCGGGTGAATGTCCACAACCCGCTTGTTAATTTCTCTCAAGACCTGGACTGGTCGATAATCCTTGGTGCCGGGCTTTCGCACCGGCAGTAGGGGGGTGTTCCAAGCTGACTATGTGAACGTTCAATCTTTCTTCTTTTTCTTTTTTTTTTTTTTTTGGTGGGACCAGGGATTGAACTCAGGTCCTCAAGCTTGCCAGGCAAGCACTTATTCTGCTGAGCTATCTCCCCAGCCCCAGAATGTTCAATGTTTAGTACAGAGAACAAACAAATAAACCAAACAACAACAAAATCCCTGTCATGGTTTGTGTCTAGGTGCCCACCCCCAAAGCCTCATGCAGTCATTTGGCAGCTTCTGGAATTTGTAATGGATTATTGTGGGTATGGGTGCTGCACCTCCCCTGGGGCAGGTGATGTGCATTTGTTTTTGTTTTTATTTTTTTGATGAGCAGAACATATTTATTGGGAGAAAGAAAGCTCCTGTCCAAGAGAGGGACAGGAAGGGGGTCAAGTAGGTGTCCCTGTGCATTTCAATGTAAGGAAAAGTTAGCTACCTAAGTTGCTGCTACTCTCCCTCAGTTGGGAGGCTGAGGGAGGAGGATCAATGAGAGTTCAAGACCAGCCTGGACTGCATAGTGAGACCCTGTCTCAAAAAGACAAAAAAAAAAAAAAAAAAAAAAAAAAAAAAAAAAAAAAAAAAAAAAAAAAAAAAAAAAAAAAAAAAAAAAAAAAAAAAAAAAAAAAATATATATATATATATATATATATATATATATATATATATGTAGTCAGACAGGGCCAGGGCGAGGAATGAATTTTAGGAACAAACAGAGGTTAAGAGCAGAGTATTTCATTTATTTGTTTGTTTATTTATTTGTTTATTTATTTGTCTTTTTGAGACAGGGTCTCACTGTGTAGTTCAGGCTGGCCTTTAGCTCACTTTTATAGCCCAGGCTGGTCTCAAACTCTCATAGATCCTCCTGCCTCAGCCTCCCGAGTGCTGGGATTACAAGGTTGCGCCACCACGCCCGGCAAGAGCAGAATTATTATTATTATTATTATTTTATTTTTTTTTTTTTTGTGGGACCAGGGTTCGAACTCACGACCTTGCACTTGCCCAGCAGGCACTTGTGCCTCGGAGCTATCTCCCCAGCCCCAAGAGCAGAATTATTTATTGAGAGATAGAGAGCTTCTGAGAGGAGGGACAGAAGGGGGACCTGAGGGGGTTGCCCGGGGAAGTTGCCTTTTCCAGGGGTTTTATATATTAAGCACCATTGCTCAAGTAAAATTGATTTCCAGTGGGAAAGCAAGTCACTTAGTAAGCAGGCAAGAATGCCACCTATTGGGCTTGGGCTCTGGCTTGTGACTCTTTCCAGGCTTTTTTTTTTTTTCTTTTTTTTTTTTTTTCTTTTTTTGAGACAGGGTCTTGCTATGCAGTTCAGGCTGGCCTTAGGCTCACTTTTGTAGCCCAGGCTGGTCTTGAACTCACACCGATCCTCCTGCCTCAGCCTCCCGAGTGCTGGGATTAAAGGTGTGAGCCACCACGCCCGGCTTTCTTTCCAGGCTTTCAAGGTGATTGATACTTATTTAGTTTATCAATCCCTGATGCCCACCCTTAAGGAAGTATGTCGTGGCTTTTGTTTACTCTTGTCTTGAGATCTGGCCCTGGCCCACAGCAGAGGAGTGTCTGTCTCTAGTTGGAAAGTCACCTTGTGTTCCATGGAGTTCTTGAGGGCCTGGCCCTGTGTGACTGCCCATAATATTTTTTTTCTTTTCCTCCCCTCTCCTCTCTCTTTTGTTCTTTTGAAACAGGGTCTCACTATGCGGTTCAGGCTGGCCTTGAGCTCACTTCTGTAGCCCAGGCTGGTCTCAAACTCACATCAATCCTCCTGCCTCAGCCTCCCAAGTGCTGGGGTTACAGGCATGCGCCCCACGCTCGGCTCAGTATTTCTATCCAATTTAGCTACCTACAACACCAGTACCCAAAACACACAAACAAAAAATTAAATTTGTAATTTCCTCCTCTGACATTCCTAGTTGGTGGCCCTGTGCACAGCAGGATGGCCCCATGCCACCCTCGTATTTGTGCTCACAATGAAATGCCACCTTGTTGACTGTCGGGGTCAGGCACGGCCGAGCTGGCCCCTGGATTTGGTCATCTGGAAGCAGGAACCAGCGGGGAGCTGACCGCAATCAAAGCTTTGGGAGCCCTCTAGGCCTCGCCCTGGGTCTTTTGGTTGTTAGGGCAACTACATTTGGATTTAGGTTCGTTGTATCTGACAGCACTGACCCACTACCTCCTGCCCCATGCCACCTTCAAGTTGGCAGACACGGTTGCAGGATAGGGAGCAGCCCAGCACTTGCACAAGGCCAGCCTGCTAGCTCAGTGGACTAAAGTGCCTGCTTAGAGTGCAGCAGTCTGGGTTCGATCCCCACACAGAGTCTGAGAGGGCGATTGAGACTGAGCATGGTGGGGCCCGGCGAGAGGGCTCAGTCATCTAAAGCGCCTGCTTGGAGGGGCCAGGAAGATAGCTCCATGGCACAAGTGCCTGCCTGGCAAGTGCAAAGTCATGAGTTTAAACCCCGGTCCCGCAAAATAAATAAATAAATAAATAAAAATAAAGCGCCTGCTTGGGAAAGCTTGGGCGGCTTCAGGGACCACGGTTCCATCCCTGGCACCACATGCTGTGCCAGGCCTGCCCTCGGGGCGAGCTGAGCCGGCCATAAAAATGAGTGAATAAACAAATACAGGTTCTGAAACAAGAAAAAAAAAAAAAAGACTGGGCATGGTAGCGTGCACCTGTAATCCCAGTGCTTTGGACACTGAAAACAGGAGAATCACTACAAGTCTGATCTATGTAGGGAGATCCTGTAGTAAACACAGAAGAAAAAAACCCCAGCTCTTCCTAATAGCAGTGCTCACAGAGTCCATCTTTCTCTGAACATTTCATAGACATCAACTGTCTTGCTTCTTGCAGGGAGGTGGGGTGGTGAGTGCTTTGTTCTGGCCAAGGGCCTGGGATGGAAAAGGTGGCCGCTCCTGTGAAAGCACCCACAGGGGTGCGGGAGTGGTCCACACCCGTAATCTCCTGGAGGCTGAAGCAGGGGAGACCATTGCTCCAAGCCAGTCTAAGCCATAGTGAGACCGTCTCAGAGTCCATAACATGGGTTGGGAAGGCGGCTCAGTGTGAAGGCCCCGAGTTCATCCCCGGTACAAGAAGGGGTGTGCACAGTGGTGCGAGCAAGGGCCTAATGCGTGAGTTCTGGGTGCAGTCTGAGCACTACACACACACCTGAGGTCACGGCCACACAGCCATGGTGCCTGACTGCCATCTCCCTTACTCCCAGACAGATCTACATGGAACAGAGGTGGGAGAAGAAAGGCTGAGGTCACTCCCCGTGGCTCCACGTGGTGGAGGCCGCTTTGTGGCCTCCTTCATCCACATACTGACCTGGGAGGCCCAGCCTCCAAAAGTCTCTGGAACCCTCCACCCCTCCTGATCACTAAAGCCACCCATTCCAGATGTCTCTCCGAGGTGGCCATGGAAGACAAGGTGACTTTCCAACTAGAGACAGACACTCCTCTGCTGTGGGCCAGGGCCAGATCTTAAGACAAGAGTAAACAAAAGCCACGCCATACTTCCTTAAGGGTGGGCATCAGGGATTGATAAACTATCAGTTTAAGGGTTTGTGCTTCTCTGGCCCCACCCCTTAAGCCGGCCCTGCTCCTTGAGCCTAGCACTTGACAGCCTCATGATTTACATGAGTCTTTGGGGGGACAAGTAGATACAAACCATTCCACCCCTGGGCCCCCAAAGTCTCATGCACATCCTTTTCTGCAGAAGGCATTTTGGTCCATCTCTAAGAATTGCCAAAGGCCCAGCAGTTTCAGCATTGCTGAAAAAATCCAAGTCCCAAGCTTCCTCCAAGATCCGAGGCAAACTCTTGACTGTAAGCCCCTATACAAATGAAAAATTAAATACATCTCACCTACAAAGGCACAAGATAAACATTGCCATTCCAAACAGTTTCCACAGGACGCTACAAACTATTGGGACCTACACAAGTCCAAAATCCAGCAGGGCAAACATTAATTATTATTACTTTTTTTTCCTTCTTTCAGAACTTTTGTTTGTTTGCTTATTTATTTTTCTGGCTGGCTCAGCCCGCCCTCAGGGCAGGGCTGGTGCAGCATGTGGTGCCAGGGATCAAACCACGGTCCCTGCAGCCGTCTAAGCTTTCCCAAGCAGGCGCTTTAGACCACTGAGCCATCCTGCCGGTCCCAGCAGGGCAAACATTAAGACCTGTAGATCCTTGTGGAACATCCGAAGCAATCTGTGACAAATCGTGAGCTTCATGTGGCTCCACCCCTGTGGCATGCCTGGTGGTTGTGGCTCCCATGGCTTCTCTAGTAGGCTGGCTTTGTTCCCTCCTTGCAGTTTTCTTTAGATGACCTGTGTTTCTGACTTTCCAAACTTCTGGAGTTTCCACAGAGTAGGCTTCTCACAGCTTCATACACTGCCCTCTCAGAGGCACAGTGCCTGGCCTCCCAGGCCTTCTTCTGAAATTGAGGTGGCATCGCTTCTCGGCCTTTTGGCTAAGATCAAGTGAAATTGAGGTGGAAGGCTTCTTCTTTTTTTGTCTTTTTGAGACAGGGTCTCACTATGCAGTTCAGGCTGGCCTTGAGCTCACTTTTGTAGCCCAGGCTGGTGTTGAACTCGCACTGATCCTCCTGCCTCAGCCTCCCAAGTGCTGGGATTACAGGCGTGCGCCACCACACCAGGCCGAGCCTGAATGTATTATAAGAGACACAGAAATGGACTCTCTTGTTGCCTGGTTGGTTGGGTGCCTCTGTCGATATTTTGTTACTGTTCCACTGCCAGGAACTGCTGCTCTCTGCCATGTGCCTCTCTGCCTTGGAGCCAGCTGAGTATGGCCTGAAACCTTCAGTAATTGTGAGTTAAATAAATCTTTCCTTCCTTAGCCTTATGCAGTTCAGGCTGGCTTTGTAGCCCACAATTGTCTGCAACTCTCTTTTTTTTTTTTTATTTTTGAGACAGGGTCTCACTGTGCAGTTCAGGCTGGCCTTGAGCTCACTTTTGTAGCCCAGGCTGGTCTCGAACTCATAACGATCCTCCTGCCTCAGCCTCCCAAGTGCTGGGATTACAGGCGTGCGCCACCACGCCCGGCTTGTCTGCAACTGTCAATGATCCTCCTGCCTCAGCCTCCCACATGCTGGGAGTATAGGCATGTGTCACCACACCTGGCTAAGATAATGTGATTTGTGACATAGATTTTGTGAGGATGTCTGTCTATCTGGATGGTGCACACCCATAATACCAGCATTTCCAGATGCTGAGGCAGGAGGGTCACCCCATGAGTTCAAGGCCAGCCTACACAAAGACCTAGTTTAAAAAAAAAAAAGTTCAGGGGCCCGGCAGGATGGCTCAGTGCTCTAAAGCACCTGCTTAGGAAAGCTTGGGTGGCTGCAGGGACCGTGGTTCGATCCCAGCACCACATGCTGGGCCAGCCCTGCCCTCAGGGCAGGCTGAGCCGGCCATAAAAATAAATAAACAAAAAAAAGTTCTGAAATAAGAAAAAAAAATTCTTTTTTTAAAATTTATTTTATTTTATTTATTTTTTTTTTCTTATTTCAGAACCTTTGTTTGTTTATTTACTCATTTTTATGGCCGGCTCAGCCTGCCCCAAGGGCAGGGCTGGCACAGAATGTGGTGCTGGGATCGAACCTCGGTCCCTGAAGCTGCCCAAGCTTTCCCACGCAGGCGCTTTAGACCACGGAGCCATCCCGCCGGGGCCCAAAAAAAGTCTTTTTTTTTTGGTGGGACCAGGGTTCAAACTCACAACCTTGCACTTGCCCAGCAGGCACTTGTGCCTCGGAGCTATCTCCCTAGCCCCCCAAAAAAATTCTTTAAAAAAAAAAAAAAGTTCAGTCTTTTTCCGGCTGCTGCCAGGGAATGCATTTATGACAGTGCAGTTCTTGTACAAGATTATTTTTAGGCCCATAAAAGAGTTCTTGTAAAAAGCCTACTCTCAAATCTCTTGAGCTCAACATAATGTATATGACAGTGTTACAGGGGTGATATCAGCACCTCCAAAAATGATATAAGAAAAATATTGTAACTCTCAACCTGCCAGATGTCTGATACGCGATGTTCATGTTCTCTAACATGAAGAATAAATTCTTAAAATTTTAGGGAGGACAGAGGCTGCATGGAAAATACTTACTGACAGATAGAAAGTCCCTCTTAAGAGGAGTAGGAGGGAGCCCCTTTACAGGGGAGTCTTAGAGAGCAATATCCATGTGGGTCATAGCTAGGATGAAGTAGTAAATGCACAAGCACAGCTGCTCAGGTAAGAGGGATCCAGCGGGAACGCAAGCCACATAGTGAGGTGCACAGGACCAGGGAAGGCAGCTCAGGAGCACAAGCACCTGCCTGAGGAGGGCGAGGTCCTCAGTGTGATTCCTAGTACCAAGAAAAAGAAAGCAGCGACAGCAGAAGAAAACGAGGGGCATGGAAAGAACACTTCTAGGAGAGGCTGCGTCCAGAGGTCTTGGGCACCCACTGGGGTGACCGATGTCTTCAGAGGCTTCCGTCCTCTGAAGCCTGGTCTCCTACACACGGGTCTCCACCCACAGTTGAGATGTGTTTCACCTCTGCCCTGGCTCTCTGGAACGCCCCGCCCTCACTAACTGCCTTTACTACTGCCACCTGGTGTAGCTGTCCATAATAGAACATGGCCTTTGTCTGCAGTGGCCCCTCTCAGGTCTCTGCGGTCCACCCCTGCCAATTCCCATTTCGCAATGCAAACACAGCACCGGCCCCTGTGCTCTTCCTGCAACCATCCTCTGCCAGCCTTCAGGGTGAAAGCTGGACTCGGGCAGGGTTCAAGGCCCCATTGGTGCCCTTCCCCCTCACCAAGGATTCAGCCAGGCTGCCTCTCTGCCAAAGGAGGTCTCTGCCCGGAGCTTTCCTAGCTGTCCAGCTCCAGGTCAGGGTCAGAGTGAGTGCCACAATATCCGGGGATTCAGGTGCACCCACATAAGGTCAGTCTGCAGAATATTTATGAGTAAGGGCAGGAGGCATCAAAGAGAATGTTGAGTTTTGGTGCCAACTTAGGGCAGGGCTTCTGGTTTTCACTGTGTGAGGCTCACTCCAGCATCTGCCAAAGAGGGTCCTCGCTCAGAACTACCTTTTGCAATGCAAGGGATTACAAAACACTGCTGAAATATGCAAGTCACAAAGCACAAGCACACCGGAAAGACAAACAGAAGCACCTGCTTCTTTTTCCAAAGTTACTGCAAGTTTAAAAACAATGCTAAGGGGTGGGGAAATAGCTGCGTGGCACAAGTGCCTGCCTGGCAAGTGCAATGTCGTGAATTCGAACCCCCAATCAATGGAGTCTGGGTGTGGTGGTGCGCCCCTGTAATCCCAGCACTTGGGAGGTAGAAGCAGGAGGATCACTGAGTCAGTGAGACCTTGTATAAAAAAAAAAAAAAAAAAAAATGCTAAATGTCTGCCATGCTAGGATCCCTGTGATTTCTGCTGTGACAATCCCAGGCACTGTAAATTCTATAGACTTTGCTGCTTCCATTCATAATTGAAGGACACATCAAGTTTCAATTAGACGTGAGTAAGAACACAGATAATATTCGCTTCAGCTCAGCTCCTCTCCCTGGCCCACATGCAGAAGGTCACCTCAGAGGGCTGTTCCAGCCCCTGCCTAGGAGCAATGTGGGCAGCAGGGGCAGCAGCGCGGGCCCGACCCCAACACGGGAGGGCACCTGCCCTGCGTGGGAGGCCGGCAAACAGCGGCCGCAGCCCTTGCCTCCGGTTTAGGGACAGCTGGCTTGTTCTGTCTTTGGCACACTGTTCCCTGGCAGATGGGCCAGACTTGGTCCTCAGCACCCAGAATTGAGGGAGGCACAGGAGGAGGCCAGAAAGCCAGAGGGAGCCTGTCTGCGCGGCAGGACGGCCCAGATTAATTAATCACTATTTTGGCACACAGAACATTGGAAAACGAGGAAGGAGCTGGGAGGCTGGCACTGGAGGCAGGGCCCGGTTCTGCCACTACTGCAGGCAGGACCATACCCAGAGTTGTTCTAGCAAGGCACCCTTCAGGGAAAGGGAACTCAGAAAAGCTTCCCCAGGAGGTCGTGGGCCACCAGGTCAGCTCATATTTAAACTTACCCCACTAAAGCCGGGCGTGGTGGCGCACGCCTGTAATCCTAGCACTCGGGAGGCTGAGGCAGGAGGATTGGTGCAAGTTCGAGACCAGCCTGGGCTACAAAAGTGAGCTCAGGACCAGCCTCAACTGCATAGCGAGACCCTGTCTCAAAAAGACAAAAAAAAAAAAAAAAAAAAAAACTTACCCCACTTTGTTTTGTAATAAGAAATTACAAGGTGGGGCTGGGGAGATAGCTCCGAGGCACAAGTGCCTGCTGGGCAAGTGCAAGGTTGTGAGTTCGAACCCTGGTCCCAAAAAAAAAAAAAAAAAATTACAAGGTGACATTTTCAAAAACATGTTAGTAGTACGTTACCAATAATTGATACAATGCATACTGTTGTTCTCCTAGTAGTTATAACTTACCCAGTTCAGAGGTCTGGGTCTAACCTGAGCCTCAAGCATGGAAGGGCTGTAGCAGAAGCACACTCCTGCTGGCAGTTACTCTTTTTTTTGTCTTTTTTGAGACAGGGTCTTGCTATGCAGTTCAGGCTGGCCTGGAGCTCACTTTTTTTTTTTTTTTTTTTTTTTTTTTTTTTTTTTTTTTTTTTGTCTTTTTGAGACAGGGTCTCGCTATGCAGTTGAGGCTGGTCCTGAGCTCACTTTGTAGCTCAGGCTGGTCTCGAACTTGTACCAATCCTCCTGCCTCAGCCTCCCGAGTGCTGGGATTACAGGCATGAGCCACCACGCCCGGCTACCCTGATCTTTTATTTTTAAGAATTTTTTTTGTATTTATTTTTTTCTTGTTTCACAACCTTTGTTTATTTACTCATTTTTATGACTAGCTCAGCCTGCGCAGAGGGCAGGGCTGGCACAGCATGTGGAGCCGGGGATCGAACTACACTCCCTGAAGCTGCCCAAGCTTTCCCAAGCAGGGCTTTAGACCACTAAGCCATCCAGCTGGGCCCCTTTTTAAAATAAATTTTATTTTATTTTTATTTTATTTTTTGGGGGGAGGACCAAGGTTTGAACCCACGACCTTGCCCTTGCCAGGCAGGCACCTGTGCCATGGAGCTATCTCCCCAGCCCCCTTTATTTTTAAACCTTACTTGTGTTATGTTGGGCTCAGCATGGGGTGGGGGGGCGCTGGCACAGCATGTGGTGCTGGGGATAGAACTGCCATCCCTGGGGTTGCCTAAACTTTCCTAGGCAGGCGCTTTAGACCACTGAACCATTTCGCGGGCCTCCAGGCCTGAACTCGCACTGATCCTCCCGTCTCAGCTTCTCAAGGGCTGGAATTACAGGTGTGCACCACCATGCCCAGCTCTTTTTTAATTCTTTTTGTCTTTTTGAGACAGAGCCTTGCTATGCAGTTCAGGCTGGGCTGGAGCTTACTTTTGTAGCCCAGGCTGGTCTGGAACTCGTACGGATTCTTCTGCCTCAGCCTTCCAAGTGCTGGGATTACAGGCATATACCACGCCTGGCTTCTTTTTTTTATTCTTTTTTGTTTGTTTGTTTATTTTTGAGACAGGGTCTCGCTATGCAGTTGAGGCTGGCCTTGAGCTCACTTTTGTAGCCCAGGCTGGTCTCGAACTCGCACCGATCCTCCTGCCTCAGCCTCCCGAGTGCTGGGATTACAGGCGTGTGCCACCACGCCCGGCTTTTTTTTTTTTTTTTTTTGTGGGACCAGGGTTCGAACTCACGACCTTGCACTTGCCCAGCAGGCACTTGTGCCTCGGAGCTATCTCCCCAGCCCCCTTCTTTTTTTATTCTTAATGTATTTAGTAGTGGGTCTCACCATGCAGGTGGGGCTCATAGCGATCTTCAGGTTTTTCAGTGATCCTCCTGTTTTCTGCCTCCCCAGCGCTGAGATTACGGTCATAGAAGTGTGCCACCGCACCTGCCTCAGTCTCCATGGCGGGCTCAGTGAGCCAGGAAGTGTATGTGGTGCCAGGGATTGGAGCTCGATACCTATGTGTGCCTAAGCAGGTGCTTAGCCCACTGAGCTATCTCAACAGCCCAATTTTCTCTTATTTTTTAAAATAAAGTCTCTGTAACAGAAAAAACGAAAATTCCCCATCCTGTGGTACAAATGGAAGCCGCTTGTGAAAACGCAGAAACCCGGGACGCAGTGGTTTTCTCCAGCGATTCCCACAGGCCTAGCCCGCATCGGGCAGGAGCCAGGCTCTGAGAACTTGCGTCTGTATCCCAGTAGCCAAGGCAGAAGAGAGACGATGGAGACCTGGCCAGTCCCATCTGAACCCGTCTGGCCCAGACCTGTCCACGCGTGAGAGGGCAGGGATGGTGGCAAGCACCTGGCTCAGGAACTCTGGCATAGTCACGCGGGGTCGTGGGCAAGGACCTGCGCTGGACTGCTCGGCGAGGCCGGAAAGCCCGCGGGGAGGTTGGGCACAGAGGGAGGCACGGCCCGGGCCGCAGACCCTGAACTCTGGACCAGCGCATCCACGCGCGTCTCACCACGCCGAGCCGGGCCAGGGTCCGCCTGGGCTCTTTGCCTGTCCCTCCCCTCTAGACCCCCTCAGGACCCGGGTGCCCAGGGTCCCCCGACGAAACCAGGGAGGCCTGGGTCTGGGGGGCAGCGTGCGATGCCACCGAATGGGCCTCAGGGCGCCCCCACCCACCGCCCTCTGCCCGGCTGCCCACCGCCGAGGCCTAGACCCGGCCGCCCCGCCTCCCGCGCCCAAGGTGCGCGGCCCCTTTAAGCCCGCCGCCCCGCCCCGCGCGCGCCGCCCCGCGCCGTTCCTCGCGCCGCGCCCGCCGCCCGCACCCGGCCGCGCGAGCCCGCGACGCCCGCCGGCGCCCGCCCGCGCCCCGCCGCCCGGCCCGGGCCATGCGGCCTCGGGGAGATGAGGCTCCGCCACGGCACCTTCCTGTCGCTGCTGCTCTGCTGCCTGTGCGCCTTCCTCTCGCTGTCCTGGTACGCGGCGCTCGGCGGCCAGAAAGGTGAGCGCGGCGAGGCCCGGCCGGCCGCGGGGCTCCGCGCGGGGCGCCCCTGCCCGTCCCGCCGCCCGACCCCGCCCTCGCGGCGCCCAGGCCGCCGCCCCCTCCGCCGGCGCCCCCGGGCCCGGCGCGGCGCGCGAGGCGGGAGGCGCCCGAGCGGGGACCGAGGCTCCAGGAGCACCCCGCGCTGTCCCGCTGGGTGGCGGCCGCGCCAGTGAGGGGTCCCCGGGCAGGCACCCGCGAGGGGCGCAGGCAGGGCGAGCTCTCGGCGGGCGGGCAGCGGGGGCCCCGGCGCCCGTGGGACGGGGCCACCGGGCGGGCTGGCGCGGAAGCCGGGCCGAGCGGGGCGAGGCCTTCCTGCCGCTGCCCCGGGGCCGCACAAGCCTGACCGGTGCTCGGAGCAACGCCGCCGCCGCACACAGGCGACAGCTGCTCGGGGAGCCCAGCGGCTCCCCAGGCCAGGGGTCTGGCTGCCTCGTCCCCGGGACGGCGTCCGTTTACCTGTGGGCCCGACCTGGCCCGCCCCGTGGCGGGCGTCATGTTTCCAGTGGGGCCCAGGAGAGTCAGGTCCTCAAGGCCCGGGGGTGCCAGAGGCAGGAGCCGCGTGGAACCTTCTCGGTCTCCGCGCGCCGAGGCTTCTGGCCTGGAACTGGCTGCCACTTTGCGGCGGATGTGGGGTGGGAGAGGACCTCGTGCGGGAGGAAGGCACAGAATCCGGAATGTGCAGGGCAGGGAGGAGGGGCGGGAGTCGAGAGGAAGGGGGAGCCGTGCAGGGGCTTCCCGGAAGGCTAGGGTCCACTCTGGGGTTCGTTGAGCGTGTCTGCGTGGAGCACTGTGGGGCTGGGTCAAGCACTGCTGAGGACCCCATTCTCCAGGGAGTGAAGGGGTCTGGCCTAAGCCCGCACCCCACCCAGCCCAACACCTGCAGCGAGGAAGCACACACCCTCCAGCCTTGCCACCCTTCTGCACTTTGGCTGGCGCCGTCCCTGAGCCTGTTTTCTCATTCCTAAGTGCAGGCCACAAGAATTTCTACGCCCCTTGGCTCTGAGTCTTTTCTCAATCAAGAGTCACTCAGGGGGAACTTTGTGGTTTGTGGGCCTTCGGGGTGGGTGAGGAAACTTCCAGGCCCACTGCTGCCAGCCGTGTGCCCACAGCTGCAGGCTCCCTGGGCAGCCTGCCCATCAATGTAGGAGGGTGTGGATAGGTGGAGAGGCACAGTTCTCCGGCTCCTTCCCGAAGGTGGCTCTGACCCACCTGAGAGCAAGCAGAGGCATGGCACCTGGCAAAGCCCCAACTAAGTCAGGCACCGAGGCTCCAGGAGCGCCCCGCGCTGCCCCGCTGGGTTTCCCACTTTGACAGACCCTCGGAGAAACCAGGGGTGAGGGGAACTGGGATCTCGCAGGTGGCAGCATGCTGGGCAGGGCCAGAGCAGACGGGCTGCTGAGTGCCAAGGAGCAGGACCCAGGCCCAGGAGCCCATCACTGGCTGGTGAGCACAGGATGCTCGAGACTTGGGGAGAATGGAGTTCCTCAGGAAGGTCAAGGCCGTGCCCAGGCTGAGGTGCCAAGGGGTCCAGGGCAACACAGCCCATCTGCCTATCCAGCTGGGTTAGCTCAGCATAGCAGAGTTCAGCTTTCAAAAAAGCAGGAAGGAGGGCTGGCAGCCAGGGCTGGCTGAGCAGGCCAGAATCCTGGCATGGTGGCACAGGCCTGCAATCCCGGTACTAGAGAGGCTAAAAACAGGAGGATCACTACAAGTCTTAGCTGCGTAGTGAGACACTGTACCAAATACATAAACTTATCTATTTACTTATTTAGTCTTTTTGAGACAGGGTCATCGCTGCGTAGTCCAGGTTGGCCTTGAGCTCACTTTTGTAGCCCAGGCTGGTCTCCCAAGTGCTGGGACCATAGGTGTACACTGCCACATACATAAATTAAAAAAAGAAAAAAAGGAATGAGGATGGAACCCGCCCTTCCCTGTGGCCACACCCCAAGCCAGTGGCATAGGGACAGCAGCTAGGCAGGGAGTACACACCTGTTCATCTCCCATTGGCAGCTGCTGAGGAGGCTCCCTGCACTTAGGTGCCGCCCGTCCCCTGCCAGGGGGGTGCTGGGTGATGAGCATTGTCAGTGGCCAGCTCTTCCTTCAAGGGCCCTGGTTTCTTGGTGACCTGGTCCCAGAGGCCAGATGACCATCACAGATCTGATAACTGGAACCCCCCCCCCCCCAGCATTCTGGGGCCTGGGCCTTTAGCCCCAGTGAGGCAAGGGTAGGGAGTTTGGAGTGTGTGGGGTCAGCCTGGCTCTGACTCCCAGTGTCCCTCCTGCCTGGAACTTAGCACTTAGACCTCTGCCCATGCCACCAATGTCCTGCTCCTGTCTGAACATCCAGACCTGGCCTGACCTTTATGCACTACATCCAGAGCAGGCTGTGTCTGCTGAGGCCAAGGGACCAAGAGCTGCCTGTGTGGACAGGGACCTTGGGAAAGCTCTGTACACAGATGTGTGCTGCCTCTCGCAGGTGGCGTCTGCTTTCATTAGACTCAGAAGACAGCAGGGGATTCCAGGCAGCAGCAGCCTGCGCCAGTGCATAGATGTTCCCCAAGGGCAGTTGAAGGCCTGGTGCCCCAGGGAGCCCTCTACCTGTTTGTCTCCGCTGCCCTGAGGCCAGCCCCCGGAGTGGCAAAGAGGCCCTTTGGGATGGACAGACAGCTGTGTACTCTGTAGGCTGAGGTCAGAGGATCACTGCAAGTTGAGAGCTCCAGGCCAGCATGAACAACAGGGCAATACCCTCTGAAAATAAAGTAAATACAAGGCCCAGGTTGGACTCAGGTTTCCAGAGATTCCATTTAGGGACTTGCTGTTCCCCCAGCCTGACCTGTGGAGCAACCTCTGGGCTAGATTCTCAAGCTGGGAGTCAGCCTGTGCATCTGAGTGGGGGGGCGGACGGGGGGGGGGACACGGACACAGCAGGGACCTGCTGACGCTGACCAGTAGTGGCCCTGACCGCAGGATGGGCTCACAGCTGGGGACACTGTCACAGACCGCGCCGGGCTCAGTGGGCCTGAGAGAGGAGGAGGGCTGGGAGAGAGTAGGTCGGGCTCCTGCGCTCTGGCTGGGCCCACTCGATAGCACGAGCATGGCGGGGCTGGGATCCGATCCCCCCACCGGGAAGAGATCAGCGGACACCAAGGACAAAGTAAGCGGCTAGGAGGAAAGTGCTGAGAGCCGGACCCACCCCCACCCCCCACTCTTCCAACCGTGCCTGGTTCAGGGTGGCTTTACAGTGCCTCTGGCAGCAGGGGAGGGAGCAGGTGGTGGGTGCTCACTGGCGCCCCTGGTGACGGCGTGCGGCCTTCAGGCGACGTGGTGGACGTTTACCAGCGGGAGTTCTTGGCGCTGCGCGATCGCCTGCACGCGGCCGAGCAGGAGAGCCTTAAGCGCTCCAAGGAGCTTAATCTGGTGCTGGACGAAATCAAGAGGGCCGTGTCTGAGAGGCAGGCGCTTCGGGACGGAGAGGGCAACCGCACCTGGGGCCGCCTTACAGGTGAGCAGCAGGCCGAAGGGCGAGCCCCCTCTGTGCACCCTGCCGGTGCTGGCTTGACCACCCCCTCTTCCCCCAGAGGACCCTCGGCTGAAGTCCTGGAACGGTTCGCACCGGCACGTGCTGCACCTGCCCACCGTCTTCCACCACCTGCCTCACCTGCTGGCCAAGGAGAGCAGCCTGCAGCCAGCTGTCCACGTGGGCCAGGGCCGCACCGGAGGTAGGGGAGGTGGCAGGTGGGCGGCGGGTGGCCCCGAGGCCCCGCGCTCCAGCGTCCCCTGTGCCCACAGTGTCGGTGGTGATGGGCATCCCGAGCGTGCGCCGCGAGGTGCACTCCTACCTGACGGACACGCTGCACTCCCTCATCTCTGAGCTGAGCCCGCAGGAGAAGGAGGACTCGGTCATTGTAGTGCTGATCGCCGAGGCGAGTGGCCAGGGTGTGGGTGCAGGGAAGGAAAAAGGAAACCCAGTCGGGGAAGCTAGTAGAAGGCAGCGGCCACCTCTATTCACAAATTCACGAAGACGGGCCGGCGAGACAGTTCAGCCGCCTAAAGCGCCTGATTAGGAGAGCTTAGGCAACCGCAAGGATCGCGGTTCGATCCCTGGCACCGCATGCTGCGCCAGCCCCACCCCTAGGGCTGGCTGAGCGTTCATCATAAAAATTTAGGAAGACAGTTAAAAAAAACAAGGAATCCCGGGCACCCCCTGGTGGTGCGGATTAGCGGTCCATTCACCACCTCCCTGCAGGGTGCGCCCTTCCCTCCCTCCCCTGCTCCTGGGCCTTCTGGGGCATGGCTGGGCTCAGAGCATGCTGGTCTTCCCGCAGACTGATCCTCAGTACACTTCGGAGGTGACAGAAAACATCAAGGCCTTGTGAGTCCACCTGAAAGCTGGAGGAGGGGCTGTGGACGGTGCAGGGTGGGTTCTGCTCCCTGGGGATGGAGCCAGTGCCTCCCTTCCGTGTGGGAGGGCGTGGCTCCTGCTTAATGACTCAGATTGGCTGCAGGGGTGGGGTTAATGGGGCGCCCCACTAGGCCCTCATGTTCCCTCCGCAGGTTCCCCACGGAGATCCATTCCGGGCTCCTGGAGGTCATTTCCCCTTCCCCTCACTTCTACCCTGACTTCTCCCGCCTGCGCGAGTCCTTTGGGGACCCTAAGGAGAGAGTCAGGTACCTGTCCTCCCTCCCACACACACCCAGCTGCCCTAGGTGCCCAGGGCCTCAGGTGCCAGCCTCGTTGCAGGGCCTGAGGCTCCTGTAACTGCCCCAGGTGGAGGACCAAACAGAACCTCGACTACTGCTTCCTCATGATGTATGCGCAGTCCAAAGGCATCTACTATGTGCAGGTCAGGCCCGAGCTCCGCCTGTCCCTTCCTGCCCCACTCTGGCCAGACTTGGCCCTGCCCCTTGTCCATCCTGATCCTGACCCTTATGCAGTTGGAGGATGACATCGTAGCCAAGCCCAACTACCTGAGCACCATGAAGAACTTTGCCCTGCAGCAGCCCTCAGAGGACTGGATGATCCTAGAGTTCTCACAGCTGGGTTTCATTGGTGAGCCTCTCACCCCACCTGGCCTGGCTTGTGTTCTTATGCTCCCCCTGCCAGGAGCCACCTACGGCCCATTTGTGCCCTCCCACTCCTCTGCCCAGGGAAGATGTTCAAGTCGTTGGATCTGAGCCTCATTGTGGAGTTCATCCTCATGTTCTACCGGGACAAGCCCATCGACTGGCTGCTGGACCACATTCTCTGGGTGAAGGTCTGCAATCCTGAGAAGGATGCGGTGAGCTGGTGCAGCGCACAGAGGGCCAGGGAACATGGGTCATCGTGCCCACGTCCTTACCTCCGCCTCTGCGAGCATGAGAAGAGGGTAGTGTTTGCTGTGGGAAGCTGACTGTCACCAGGCAACCCCAGCCAGCTGAGCCCAGGATGTTGCCTCCCTTCACAGAAACATTGTGACCGGCAGAAGGCCAACCTTCGTATCCGCTTCAAGCCCTCGCTCTTCCAACACGTGGGCACCCACTCATCCCTAGCTGGCAAGCTCCAGAAACTGAAGGTGGGCCTGCCTGCTGTTCCCTGCCAGGTGCAGGTAGAATGGAGGGCTGGGGTGGGCGGGGCTCACCTCAGAGTCCTGCTGCCCTAAGCAGGACAAAGACTTTGGGAAGCAAGCCCTGCGGAAGGAGCATGTGAACCCGCCTGCCGAGGTGAGCACCAGCCTCAAGACATACCAGCACTTCACCCTGGAGAAGGCCTACCTGTGTGAGGACTTCTTCTGGGCGTTCACTCCCGCCGCAGGGGACTTCATCCGCTTCCGCTTTTTCCAGCCCCTGCGCCTTGAACGGTCAGCACCCTGCTGGGCAACAGGGCCCTGGGGAGGGGTGGGGCGGCCAGCATTCATTGCTGGGTCCACAGGTTCCCCTCTGAAACGTGGGGCTCATAGTAAAACGCTTGCAACCAGAGGGCCAGGCGGTCCCTGGGCCCACCGGGGTGCTCAGTCACCAGTGTCCCAGGGAGGGACCCACCTGGCGCTCCGTGGGCCGGGCCTGGCCTCTGCTGGGCCTGGCAAGTGGCTCACCTCTGGCCCGGCCGTGGGTAGCTTCTTCTTCCGCAGCGGGAATATCGAGCATCCGGAGGACAAGCTGTTCAACACGTCCGTGGAGGTGCTGCCCTTCGATGTAAGCTGCAGGCTGCCCCTGGGTGTGCTCCAGGCAGCGGGTAGGCGCCGAGGCCCCTTGCTCCAGCCTCTTATTTCATCCCCCAGAATCCCCAGTCGGAGAAGGAGGCCCTCCAGGAGGGGCGCTCGGCCGCCCTGCGCTACCCGCGGAGCGCCGACGGCTACCTGCAGATCGGTGAGCCGGTGCGGGCGAGATGAGCAGGGCGGGCGGCTGGCGCGGGCCGACACCTGGCCTCGGCCTGAGCTGCCTCGCTGCTTCCCAGGCGCCTTCTACAAGGGTGTGGCGGAAGGGGAGGTAGACCCGGCCTTCGGGCCCTTGGAGGCGCTGCGCCTGTCCATCCAGACGGACTCCCCCGTGTGGGTCATTCTGAGCGAGGTGAGTCTGGACACGTGCTGGGGCCTGGGGAACCGTGCTAGTGCCCGATTCCGCTGACCCCACCCAACTCCCCCAGATCTTTCTGAAGAAGGCTGACTAGGGGAGGCTTCCAGGACGCTGCTTCCAGCCTGCCTAAGATGCCTGCCGCTGCCCCGAGGTCCGGTGCGGCCCCGCGGTGGTTCTACCCGCTGCCTGCTGGCCGGCCTGGGGTTCGCCGCTGGACCGGAGGCCCCAGGAGCTGGTGCTGCCCCGGACTGGGCCACAAGAACGTTGGCGGCCCCACACTGTGCCTGCGGGCCGGCCCGCGCCGCCCGACCTGAACCGGAGTCGAGCCCCCCCCGGCCGTTGGATGTGGACCCGGCCGGCCTCTCTGGGCCGTTTTAGAGGAGCTTTTCCTTGGGCGCTGGCGGCCGTGTCCGGCGCGAACACTGGAATGCATATACTACTTTATGTTCTGTGTTTTTTATTCTTGGATACATTTGATTTTTCACCTACGTCCACATACACTTCTATAAGAGCGTGACTTGTAATAAAGGGTTAACGAAGTGCGCGCCTCAGTGTGGCAGCTCCAGCTTCCTCTAGCCTGGGGGTCCTCCAGGGCCCCTGCCTCTGGCTTCCGCGCGGACCAGGCTGCCCCGCCCTTGGGCAGGTGTGCGGGCCTCCCGCCGCAGGGGCGCCTCCGAGCCCGGCGCCGGCTCTAGTCCAGGACAGGGGAGGCGTGGTCGGGGTGGTGGGGAGCCACCGCCGAGCAGGAGCAGGCCCCGCGGCCACAGCGCAGCCGCGGCCCGCTCGCGGGCACTTGATTAGGGACTGGGTGCGGCGGCGGGAACCAATCCTGTGCTCCCCGAGTAGCTGCCGGCCGCCTGCCGTCGGTCGGTGGCTCACGCCGTGTGCAGCAGCGCCCGCAGGGGTCTCAGGAGCGCGCCCCGCGCCGCCGCAGGGAGGAAGTGGGCGAGAAGGCCGAGCACCGCCAGCGCGAGCAGCAGCCAGAGCGCGCGCGCGCTCGCGTACAGCGGGGCCAACCTGCGGGCGGCGCTCGGCGGGGTGACGCGAGGCCCCGCCCGCGCGGCCAGACTGCCCGCCCCCCGCCCGCGCGCCCCTCCCGCCCGCGGACCCGCCCCCCGCCCGCTCGCCCCGCCCCCCGCCCGCGCGGCCGCACCACGCGCCCCCCGCCCGCGGACCCGCCCCACGCCCCATGCTCACCTGAGCTGCGCCGAGCGCGCGTAGCCCTGGAAGTAGCGGAGGCGCGCCAGCAGGTAGACGAGGCCGCAGAGGGCTGCCGCGCCTGCGAGGGGGCGGCGGGTGAGCGCGCGGGCGTCGAGACCCGGCTGCGCGCGCGCCCCGGCCCCACAGACCTTCGTGGAAGTAGATGCCGGCCACCCAGAGCGTGGCGACGAACAGCGGGAAGTACTCGCTGCAGTTCACCCTGCGGTGGCGGCAGGCGGGCGCGTTGGCACTGGGGCTGAGCCTCAGCACGCCCGGCCGCCCTTGCCCGGCCCGCCCGCCGCCTGCCTCACTGGGCCCGGTAGACGCGTTCGAACTCCGGCGGGCCAGTCGTAAGCGGAGGCGATACATGGTGGGCTCTGCGCGCCCGGATCACCTGCAGAGAGAAGTAGGCTGCGGGCGGACGGGGGCGGGGGTCAGGCGGGACGCCGTCGGTTAGAGCCCGCCTAAGTCCCAGGTTCCGGGCGAGGGAGAGCAGGGCGAGGCCACCTGTCGTTGGGACCTCGCTCCTGGGTCTTTTGACTTGCAAAACACCAGATACCTCTGAGAGAGCTCGGGGAACGGGGAAGCTGCGACGCCCTGGATAGCGTCCAGGTTGCGAGGGCCCTGCGCCTCCACGGGCTGCTGCGCGACCCTGTCCAGCCCTAAAAGTGTCCTCTTCCCAGCCAGAAGGTGGCAGCTGGATGCATACAGCAGAACTCGGGCCCAGGACAAGTGCCAAGGGGTCCCAGGTTGCTGGGTTCTGTCTCCATATGCCTTGGTGCCAGGTGCATGGTAAAGTTGTCCGCACCTGTGTACCCAGGGCAACCCGGGCTGTAGCTACCGAGAGGGCTGGGCCAGGCCGCTTTGAGCTGGAGCTCGTGCCCCATACCAGCTGTGCCATGTCTGGGTTACATGCTAAGGACATGATGTGCTCTAGAAATACTTCATGTGGGGCCAGCCTCAGAAAATCAGGTGGGCACTGTTTTGGGGGTCTCCTAGTCCAGCCATGTATGGCCTTTCCTAAGAAGCTGTGGGGGGCCGGGCGTGGTGGCTCATGCCTGTAATCCCAGCACTTGGGAGGCTGAGGCAGGAGGATCGGTGCGAGTTCGAGAC
>PVJA010025758.1:0-30346 GCA_004027025.1 Myocastor coypus
AAAAAAAAAAAAAAAAAAAAAAAAAAAAAAAAAAAAAAAAAAAAAAAAAAAAAAAAAAAAAAAAAAAAAAAAAAAAAAAAAAAAAAAAAAAAAAAAAAAAAAAAAAAAAAAAAAAAAAAAAAAAAAAAAAAACCCTAAATAATTAATTGATGATGGTGATAATAATAATGACATTGGAATTTGCAGTAGTTTCTTTGAAATGACTGTAAAGAAACAAGCAAAAAAATAAAATATATGTAAACTGGACATTATCAAAATGGAAAGTTTGATGCTTCAGAGACCATTATCAACAAAGTAAAGATAAAATCTTTACAGATTGTATATCTGACAAAAGACTTAGGTAGGGAATTTATAAATAACTATTATCGTTTGTTTTTAGAACAAGACAACCCAATTTAAAAATGGGCAAAAAATAGTGACAGACAATTCAAAGGAATTATACAAAAAACCAATTAGCATTTGAAAAATTGTTCAACCTCATTCATCATCAGGGCAGTGTGAGTCAACATCATAATGAAATCTGATGTCATACCCAATAAGATGCCTGTAACAAAACGTAAGATAGCAAGTGAGAATGTGGAAGGATTAGAGCCTTCACACACTACTGATGGGAATATAAAATGATGCAGCTGCCTTGGAATATTATTAAGTATAGGGTTACTGTATGATTCAGTAATTCTACTTCTAAGTGTCTACACAAACAAAAATTCAAAACATATGTCCAAAGACTTTCCAATTCAAATAATAAGTGTTTGCTGCCACTAATTCAAGGTAATGAGATTAACATATAATTTATTATCTTAGAAAAAATAACCTCATAAAGTATTTTTTGAAAAACAGGAGCACAATGAAATGTTGTCTCATGAACTCTGTTGACTCTTACCTTCAATCAGTGATGCAGGCTCAGTCCAAAAATCCAAAATCTGAAATACTCCAAATTTGAGCACCAAGGTGACACCACAAGTGGAAAATTCCATACCTTGGCTTTTATGGGACAGAAGGATTGCAATGAAAATATGGCCATATGATACAAAGTTGTATAAAAATACCACCAGACTGTGTATATAAAATGTATCTGAACATAAATGAATTTTGTGTTTAGGCTGAAGTTGGGACTCCCTAAAATGTTTTATTATGTATTTACAAATATTCCAAATTGCACAAAAGTCTAAAATCTAGTGCAGAGCACTTCAGAAAAGTGATATTCCATCTTAACTGAGCTTGTAAACAGCTTCTTCCGAGGAGTTAGTCATGGTCCCCCTTCCCATTTTCACAGCATTCCTGAACCATGGTACCTTTTTGACCTCTGAAGCCAGCAGTACTACAGAGTCATGTCACCCATAGCCCTCCTTGCCTTTGCTCTGGGGCACAGCCTGGGCCTGCTGCTGCTCAGAGCTCAGAGCTCAGCGCTCAGGCTGAGGCTCTGGGCCTGGCCCCAGCTGGCCAGTTTCCTTACCACAAGTGGCTTTCCTCTCCTTTGTGCTGCAGAAGGAGAAAACAAAAAACACTGCAGCCACAGAGGTTTATTGAGAATGTGCAAGCAATCATTTCCAGACGTGGAGAGACATTTCAGCATAACCCAGCCCAGGAGGGCTCTGCTCTGAGAGAACTGAACTGACCCCAGCATGGGAAGAATGCTTGGGTGGGCTCTGACCATCAGTAATAAGAACTTTCCTCTTTGTGTAGGTTTCTATCTATAAATGGGTGATGGGACCAAAAGCTTGTCAGGATGAGCCATGGTGCAGAGGCAAGCTAGTTGGTCAAGTTGGGCAGATTCAGGAGTGAATGAATGAACATTTACATTAGTCAGTGTAAATGACTAATGCAAGGAAAGTTCTCTTCTTACTAAACTCACAGTGAGAATATATAAATGTTTGATGATCATTTCATCATGAAGTAGCCTTATACATAGAAACAGAGTACCTGCTTCTATTGATGAGTTTTCCATCAGCTAGACTCAAGTAGACTTGCAGTTGGAGTTTAACTTTTTTCCCCAGTACTGGGCAACAAACTTAGGATGTTGCACTTGCCAGGCAGGTGCTTATGCTACTGAGCTATCTCCCTGGCCCTGCAGTTGGATTTTAAATGTAATTGTTCTGGTCTATCTTATTTGTTATTCTGTATTGGTTTGCCTACTTTCCTCAAACTTAAAAATATGCAGTTAATGTGGATAGATAGAACTGCAAATATAGCTCCAACTTCCCAGGAACAGAGTCTAGGCTTAATAGTAATATCAAATAAATGAGTTTATTTTATTTTGGGGTTTTAGGTCTCATTATGAAGCCCAGGCTGTCATCAAACTGACAGTCCTCCTATCTTAGCCTTTGGAGTGCTAAGATTATAAGTGTGTACCACTACACCTGGGAAGAAATGACTTTTAAAAGAACAGAATATATTTATTGAGGAAAAGAATGCTTCTGTCCAAGAGAGGGATAGAGAAGGACCCACATGGGTTGCCCATGAACCTGCCTTTCCTAGGTGTTTTTACAGAGCAAATCCGTAACATAAGGTGGAGTCAAGGTGGGAAACATGGAATGCCCAAGGTGGGCATGAGATGGGACAAAACTATGGTCAATAAGATTGTAAGCATAGTTGCTCAGGTAAAATTGATTAAGTCAGGATCAAATGAGGGAAACAATTCATGTAAGCAGTGATTTTATATTCATAATTCAGAGTATAACTCTGAGCCAGAACCTCTCTGCATTTGTAGCCAGAACTCGGTGTTCTTGTGATGTGTCCCATATTCCTCAGCTGAGAGCACATCCCACATTTAATAAGGTTAAGTTCTAACATCAAGCAAATCACCTCTGCTGCAATATGAGACCTAACACTTCCTGAACACTTACCTATGCATGTACTTATCTATGAAATGCCATGGAAAGATAGGTAGTACCTTCAGTTTGCAACCTGTCTTGGGTCACAGTTTAACAGATGGCAAAGCCAGCATTTGAGCAGTGATATCTTTTTTTTTTTTTTTTTTTTTTGTGGGACCAGGGTTCAAATTCACAGCCTTATACTTGCCAGGCAGGCACTTGTGCCGTAGAGCTATCTTCCCGGCCTCTTGAGCAGTGGTGTCTGATGCTGAAGCATATGTATTTAATCACTATTCCAGCCAAGACCAAGGGGTGTTTTACTTGAGGCAACAGGGAAAGCAAAATCCTGTTTGGTCCCTATTCTGCCTCTCTCTCTACCCCATCATCTTAAGAATACAGTTGCCAAGAGATGCATTGTAACAAGAGATGCTTTACGAAGGTTTCATCTGCTCAAATAGTAGGATTAACCTACGTTCTTCAAACTTGTGATTCCTTGTTCCATTTCCATTGGAAGAGCTGCAAATAAAATCATGTTCTTATTACTTAGAACACTGGCAGTCTAAGAACCCGAGAAGTTACCATGACCAAGCAACTATGGAGTATATTATTCTTGTCAGGTCAGGATCCAGAAATATTGCACCCACTTTTCAGGCTCCTAAATGCACAGTTCCTAAAAGTGGTGTTCTGCCAGAATCTTAGCTTTCATACGTATGAGGCTACAATCACAGATTCAGTTGGATTCAAGCTCCTCCCACATTTCTGATTTGTCTGTTTATCTACTGTCTTCTGTAAACTTACTTAGAGGTAAGTGAAGGGATGCTTTGCACTACTCTTTTACTCTGGTATTTCAGAGCTATTTTCATGGATGAGTGCAAGTCACTACAGGGAAGAGCTCCAAATTAAAGTACATGGCTTTAGGCTCTTCATTCCCGCTGCCTCCAACCACCTGACATTCATCATCACATATAAAACTGTTGTTTAAAAAAACTCATTAAACACATTATCTCCTATTAAAAGTCGCAGGAATTGCCACCATGTGCATTGTATCTTAAACACACTGCACATAATATAAACCAGTAGGATTTGGGTTTTAAGTGGAATTTTCTGAATAAGACTCATTCTATGCCAGTATCTCACTGATGCATGTGTGTGCACATGCATGCATGCACACATGTACACACACATATACACACACATGCATGAACACTGTCATTAAGATGGTTGAGAAATGAACAATGCAAAGAAAACAAAACAAAAACCAAACTTCTAAGACTGATGCACAAGCTACAGTGAAACTATGAAGGAAATCTTTGTAAGATCAGAGGCATTTGGTATAGGACATACAAGAGGGGTTTTAAGTCTTTCTTCACCTTGTTGATTCAGAGTGTCTAAGAACCAATAAGGTTGTCATTTTAAGTACATTCAAGATTTTCTGTTACACAAATAAAAAAGGAAACCACTATGTGAATGGGTAATAATTCTACAGCAAAAGTTTTATAATCAAAATAACAAAGGCATAAAGAAGCCAAGAAATGATACTTGAATTCATAGAAATGGTGAATATCTATACCAAAAACACCATGCACAACATATGGGCAAAGGCCAAATATGCAAAAAGATAAATAACATATATTATAGGAAAAGATGTAATTTTAGATAATATCTGTTGTCATTAATAAGAAAACCAGAAAAAAGTTGATAACCTGGTGAACAGTTAGTTCAAAAATTGTTGGATGGATGAATTATACATTTGTGTCAGCCTAAATTCAGGCAAGTTGGCTAGTCTTCTGAGGAGGATTCACAGGTAAAAATTTAGAGGAGTGGTAGTGGCTATTTGGTTACAAAGAATAAAAGACATACTGTATTCATGTGGTAGGCAGAACTTTTCTAAGGGCAGTTGGGATGTATTTGTCAAAATCTTGGGAAATGATGTATGTGTTGGTGCTGTTTATATGTGTATTGTGCTATCCACGTTACTGTCTAATATCATAGAAAAATATTTAAGTTTAAAATGCATTAAGCTGTATATGTGGGATGGTCACTTTTTGCATGAGAACGCAGTAAGAATGGCTGTATACTTTCAGAGAACATCTTCTTGGTGTTCTTTTCAGTTCATAATTTTCTAATGTGAATATTAATTTCAAAGGGAAATAGATGCCTGGCATTCCTGAAGGAGTACATGCTGTGGAATGGTCCATATGTCCTTGCATATCCAAGTACCACAGTGTGGTCAAGTGGCGAAACCTGGTGCATGTGTTGGTACTAGTGTAGGACCTGGGTAGTAGGACACAGACAGGATCATGTTTGGACCAAAGACCTGGGCCTACTGGGAGTTACATGAACTGCCAGAGGCTGCTCCTTTTGGCCACCTATTTTCCTTCCTTAATTTACTTTGCTGTTGTAGCTATACAATAGCTATCTGTTTTCAAAAATAATAGATGTTGTAGAAGAATAACTTATAGAGAGTGTATATTTGAACTTGAACTAATGTGCTAGTGTAACTTTGATCTCTTTTTGCTGTCTGAATTAAGGCCAAAAAGTTTTAAAAAGTGAAATCCAAAAATTTTTAACCATTTCCCACCTTGTCCTAAAATATAATTTCCCTCTAGCCCTGTTACAGATGACTGAGACACATGGATAGTAAGTCAAGTTAGTAGTGTTTTCTTGCTTAACTTGGCTAGTTTTCAAGAAATAAGGTTTGCTTCCTTGGTGGATTGTTGCATTTCCAACTTTGGATGTTTTCTCCATAATGAAAAATATTAATATATATTTTACTTTTCAATTAAGTAGGAAGTTGATGTTATTCTGTGTTGCCAAGAAAGAATGAAACGACATTTGGATAAGGCTATTGCCCAACTTGCGTAAGAATTTTACATCTCTATACAATATTATATAATTTTAACTCTATAATTGAAGTTTACTTTTATGCCCTGCATCAGTTCTCCCTTAACTTCTTGCAAATACACACACACACACACACACACACACACACACACACACACACAAACACACACACAGAGGCACACACAGAGGCACACACAGAGAGAGAAGCACATACACTTGTACTTTTATTCAGATAGTAAAAAGAGTGCTTGGCATACTTGCTTTAAAAAAATTTTTTTAAAGAATTTTGAGATATTAGAGAAAGGACTTCTACCCAAACTTAGAGTATGGCTAAGATTTCTCTTAATTGAAAAAACACCCTCTGATTCTTTGATGAAAGGTTGACTTATATATTTTCAGCCCTAGCAGTTGGAAAAGTAATGAGTTATGCACTGGTCCCTTGTGTTCATTTTCCATACCTCCTTTAAGGTCTCCCATTCCTGACTGTATCATCACCAAGTTCACTGCATCCCATTACATTGTCACAGTTTTCTTGTCCAATCCCCTACCAGAACACTAGTTCCTCATGGTCACTGATTTTCTTTTCTAGGCAATAGTGAGTACTTAATATTTAGGGAATGGATTGGAAGAGGGAAAAGAATAATCACCAAAGTGATGGTAGCAGTTGCCAACATAGAAATGATGGGTTGAACCTGTTGCCTTACATAAATAGAGAGATCATCTTGGCTGTGCCCATAGAAAGGAGCAGTGTTGGACATTCCACCAGAAAGAAATGAGGGTTGTGTCTATCCTAATGTTGTCAGTGTTAGCATGTGACAGCCAGGGTATGAATGTGATAACAGCGTTAGTTACCACTGGCTCAGTTTTTCCACCTTGTGCATTGTTATCAATCCTCGGAAAGGCTGGTGGAGTGTGTATGCAGAGATTTTCTGGAGATGTGATTAGAAGGGTTAATTAAGAAATCAAAGAGAAAAGGGAAAAAGATTATTAAAGATGAGTACCATGGTTTGGTTAACTGTACAGTTTCCAAAGCAGTGTATTTCTAATTTTTGGTTTCCCATCCTTAGGAATTGCAGAAATAAGGTTTGGTGTGGTTTATGAAATCATTTCTGTTGTTTCCTTCTGGTTCTCGTTTTTTTTCCTAATCTAAAATGTGCTTATATCTTTTGCATCTTTGCCTCTTTGTGGCTTAGGTCCTTGCACACTAGAATAGCCACACCTCTAGAGATCCACATTACACATTGTCCCCCTGTTAGCTGTACTTCTGCAGAGGATTCTGTCTGTGTGTGTGTGTGCACTTGTTTGGAATCTTTTTTTGGTGATCTTTTAAATAAGAGGTTAGCTTTCCTTTAATGTATAATAGGCAAAATGTGTACCTCATTTCCTGGAATGGCTTCTCTGCTGTTCTTTGTCTAGTGATGGGGATGAAAAGAGGATTTTCCACTTCATTTGCTTTGGAAAGAACCATGAAGCCCTTAACTGAAAAACGGAATCTCATTAGGCCAACATAGTGGTCAAAATTCTTCCTATCTTGAGATTTATCTTGATGGAAAGATGTTTGAGATATCTTATCAAAGAGATTTTGAGGCAGGTCAGAAGAGGTCCAGGCAAGCCCTCCTCATCAAGGATGTCAGCCCAAGAGAGAAAGCTTAAGGGGCATCTTGGTGCCAGACTACAGTGGACACAGGCCTTGTAGTCTCAGTTTCCTTACAAAAGCCAAAGTTGAGAGACAATACAGAAGTAGAAAGGGTGGGCTGTGCCTTCATTTTTTTGCCATTCTTGCACGTATGCTTTTAGAACTTACAAAATGAAGGAGCCTTGCCTGCTGCTTCCCTTTCCCCTTTACGAGGAACACATTTTAGTTATGATAGGTCAAGTAATTTCTCTGAAGGCAGAGGCCAAGGTGGAGGGAACTTGCAGATAGAATCAGTTGGTTCAACTCAGGACAATCTTTATTGAGTTGTTTGTATATATTCTTTTTTTTTTTTGGTGGCACCAGAGATTGAACTCAGGACCCTGCACTTGCCACGCAGGTGCTTATGCTACTGAACTATCTCCCTAGCCCAGAACCATGAGTTTTATGTCTTTTTGAGACAGGGTCTCACTATGCAGTTCAGGCTGGCTTTGAGCCCAATTTTGTAGCCCAGGCTGGTCTCGAACGCACATCGATCCTCCTGCCTCAGCCTCCCAAGTGCTGGGATTACAGGCATGCGCCACCACGCCTGGCTTATATTCTGCCTTTTTTTAAAGTACTGGGAACACAGAAATGATTAAGATAGTTTAGTTGTCTTGCCTTGTCAAAGACAGTCTGTGTGCTAATGACTTCTAATGTTTTGTTTCTAGCCTAGATCTCCCCAACTCCAACAACCTACTGGGTATTTCCAAATGAATGTTTGAGAAACACTAAACTAAAGTATGCCAACTTAATGTATCTTCTCTTGCCTCTCCCACCTCAGCTGACAGAATTCCATTATACTGATGACTCAACAGAAGCTTTTATTTTCTGAATGAAGTCTGATCTCATAGGAGATTCTCTTAAAATTATCTTTTAAACATATTTGGTTATCTTTACCTTCTTCATGGTTGTACCCTTGGTCGAAATCACCACCATCTCTCACCCTAAGCATTGCTATGTTCTCCCAGGTCCCCCCCTAGAGTTCTTTTTAGTCTGGCACCAGAATGATCCTTTTAAATTAATGCTCTTCAATTTCATTAGAGGAAAATAGGATTCTTGCCAATGTCCAATGTGCATGATCTCAGTCTTCCTTTTCAAGTCCTCGCCAAGGGTCACCTGGGAAGATCTAGTCTGACTGTCTTATTTAAAATCATAAGCTGTTCTTCTGGCCTCCTTCTTCCTCCTTTTGCTTTTTACATTGTTCTTCTAACCACATCAATTCCAATTCATTGAATCTGTCTCCTTTCAGTAGAAGCAAGTTTCTTACTGATATTTGCTTCACCCATGGATGCATGCCAGGCTTACAGAACAATGACTGGCAAGTAGTAGGCACTCAATAATTATTTGTTGAATAAACCATAACATGAACAAAGATGTGGTTCACCTGTCACCCAATATCTGTCCATTTCTCTGAGCCTGTATCCTTGAGAATGAGTTGTGGGGCTCTTCTGTGTGGCAAGGTAGGGAAGAGCATGCAACTTAGAGCTCTTCAGGGTTTCCTTCTTCCCAGCCATGAGGCTCCTGGAGCAGAGCTGAGATGAGCCACAATTCTTCAGTTCTTTTCAAGAAATCTCTTGCTCCTACCCTGGGAGTTAATTTCAGTGCTGAGTTTTATATTTCCTGGAAAAATATCCCAGCTGTAGCATGACCACAAACTGGTCATTCACTTTAAGCATTTCATCATTTCCTGAATAATTACACTTAAAGAACAGAGGATCAGAGTGTGAGGATGTAGAAATGGAAAAATAAGGAGGAAAAGAAAACACAGAGGTGGACAGGTTACTGTAAACCAGTGTCCTGTCTGGAACTGTTGGTATCTGTAAGGAAAATACACACCCTGTATCTATGTTGCCTGTCCCCTTTCTATCACACTCCTAGAAGGGGAAATATGTGCAGGGCAGGAGTAGGGTTCTCATGACCACACACATAACCATCCCCAAAGAATTCTTTGACTGGAAAGTTGAATGTTGTATGAAGGAGCGAGCAGGAATGAGGGCATGGAAGGGCAATTCCTATAGAAAATTTTTCCCTGAACACAAAGCTTTATTTCTCTGTTCTATTATAGCGCCGATAGAGCTGCCCAACATGAAGTAGAAAAAGACCTAAGTGATAAACAGGCAGCGTATCGGATTGATGACAAATGCCACCACTTGCGCAACACGTCTGATGGTGTCAGCTACTTCCGTGGAGTGGAGAAGGTTGATGCAACGTAAGTCACACATGGGCCACTTCTGTGATTTTGATGTGATTCATTCATTCTCTATCCTTTCAAAATGATGTTCCATTATGGAGTTCGTTGGTTCATTTTCTGTTCTGGTAAAGCATACCAGGTTATTTGATTCACAGTTTTAGAGGTTACGAAGACCAAGGGCATGACAGCAGCTTCTGGTTAGGGCTCTTAAAGTTGAAAAGAAAGGGTAAGTGAGCATATATGTACAAAAAACAGTGGGGCAAATTCACTGTTATTATTACATACAATAAAGTAGTCCAGATTAAATTTTGATGGGTTTGGACAAATTTGGATGCGTTGTAAATACGATCAAATAAATGGTGTTTTCATTACCCAAGAAACTTCTCCATAATCTTGTCCTATCCCACTTATAAGGTGATCCTGAAATGGATTATCTCCTGTGGGTCTCTGGACCCCTAAAGCAGCCTTCTCTTTTGCCTGGCCTATGGAATTATAATGCCAGTTACCAGCTTAGACTTTTAAATTCTTTAGGTGGGAATCAGAGCCTGTACTCTCAGTGGGTCCCAAAAATGCCTCTTACTTAGTTTGAGATTGTGGATCATTTTCCTTACCTTCTTGGAGGGTACAACATGGGCTAGAATCATGTCATACATTCTGGACACTTAACTCTTTGAAAGAACTCCTCTCGGTCCAGCATGATTTCTTTGCCATTTCGTGAAGTATCAGGGTACAGAGAGAGGGTTCATCCGTAGTGGTATTTTGGATGATTGGAGCATAAACTAAAGCCTCTGATCAACATTAAGTCTTACTTAATATCTTTTTTTTTGTCTTTTTGAGACAGGGTCTCGCTACGCAGGTCTGGCTGGCCTTGAGCTCACTTTTGTAGCCCAGGCTGGTCTCGAGCTCATGCCAATCCTCCTGCCTCAGCCTCCCTAGTGCTGGGATTACAGGCATGCGCCACCATGCTGGCTTACTTAATATCTTAATACATTAACAAGCACACAAATGTATAGACACTCCAATTAACAAGAAACCTTTAGTCCTAGCATTCCTCCATACATTTACACAGGAAATTATATTTTTAAATTAAGAATGGTATTACATACATACTGCTTTTATAGCTGTTAGACTTTCACTTCATAACATCAGTAACACTATTCATCAAATGTTTTTCCTAAGTTAATAAATAAATATGGCCAAGTTTGCATACCACACAGGTTACTTTTTATATGCTATGATTAATCTTTTCTGTAATCTTTAAAGTTTCTTTTTAAACTGTTATGTTGTTTCTAATTTTTCAGGGATCAGTATATGTATTTCTGAAATTAATATCCCCTTGTATACATTTTGTATTACTTTTTTTATTTATGTATTTGGTACAGGATCTCACTGCATAGCTCAGACTCCTAGAGGATCCTCCCAGATCCTCCCTAGCACTGGGATTACAGGCAGCTCCACCATGCCTGGACTCATTTGCTGGCTCAGAGCACCCCTGAGGTGGGGCTGGTGTAACATGTGGGACTGAGGATCGAACCTTGGTCCCTGCTCTTGCCAAAGCAAGTACTTAGTCCACTGAGCTATCTCACTGGTCCTGTATTGCATTATTTCCTTAGAACAAAATTCTAGAAGTCGAATTTCTAGACTGTACATATGTAAATGAAAAGCTTTTGCCTTATGTTGCCTTTCTAAACTTGCTCGCCAACATTGCAAATCACTGTTCCCTTTACTCCTTCCTATTTTGACAAAGGATTTCATGACATATCTATAGTTAATCTATAGACCTATGCCCTTCTTTAATACTTTTCTGTCCCTGAAATGGCAGAAGAGGTGTTTGTGCTTTGGCTAAGTAGAAACTTGGTTAGAAGTACAATAAGGAATATTTAAGAAAAGGTTAGCATGAGCATTACTCTAATGTTTATGTTTTTATGGAAGGAGACTCAAATCAGTGATTTGCAAGTTTCTCTCTTATAGGATAAATGGTTGCTCATGGACACCATCTAAATTGCTGCATCACTGTCACCACTACTTGATGTCTTTCCCTTTTTTCAGGGTCTCAGTGCCTGAGTCTTGGGCTAAATTTACAGATGACAATATTCTCCGTTCCCAGAGTGAGAGGGCAGCTTCTGCAAAGCTAAGGGATGACATTGAAAACCTTCTGGTTGTGACCGCCAATGAAATGTGGAATCAATTTAACAAAGTGAACTTGGCTTTCACCAATCGTATTGCTGAGACTGCAGATGCTAAGAATAAGATTCAGATTCACTTACAACAGGTAAATGAACCACAAGGTGTGATGGCAACACAGGAAAGGCAGGGTGCTCTGGGACCACAAATCTCTCACCACTCCCAGAAAGACGCTATGTGACACACCACCTCCTGGATACACAGAGTAAGAAAACTTCAAAACAGCCCAAAGTATGCCATTTAGTGTAGGCAGGTAGCTAGGTGTCAAAACAAAGTTGGAATTTACTGGTGTTTGGAACACAAAGAATGCACTGTGCAGTAAAAGATACTTAGTATTTAATAGAAACAAAATATTATTGTTGAAGTTAAATGAATCATTCCACATACCTAGGAAGAAAATTTATTATTAGAATATATGACTGAATGTTTCATGTTCAGTGATTTCAGACCCTTTTTCTGGAAGAACCAAATACAGGAAATTGTAAGTAGTTCAAAGTATTTCTGGCATTGTAAATTTTTGATGCTTTAAGAGTTAGGGCTTTATGATGGTAATAAAGGATTCATGCAGAATTTATTTCAAGATACACAAGAAGCTCTTCCTTTCCTTAACATCAGTCTTGTAGCTTTTAACTGCTTTTGTGGATTGTGCTGTGTGTAGTTTGTCATTCTTGAGAACCTTGCTCAGTCATTCTTGTTGCTTTAGGGTGGCAATGCCCAACTGAGGGTGGGCACAGAAATCTACCTTTCTTCTCATTACACAACAAATACTGCTTGAGCCAGACAATGTGCTACATTGCAAAGGGCAAAGAGATATATAAGATACAGCTTGTGCTCCCAAGAAGCTTGTGTTTGTGAAAAGATGCATGCATGAGAAAAGTTCACAAGAAATTAATAACAGAGAATTATAAGCTGTAACTTTCAAATGATAGTTGTCAAACACCCTTATGAAGTTCTTAGGGAGACAGGGAGATTCCAAGTGTAATAAGCCTTGAACAAAGCTTTGGAAGTAGGAAATTAGAGTGAAAATCAAGTCTGTGAAAGAGTCCAGCGTGACTGGCATGGATGGTGTGGGTCACAGAAGAGAACATTCAAAAGACAGGTTAAAATCCGATTATAGAAAACATCAGTGAAAAGGTCAGTGGGGTCAAGTGGTATCAATTGAGTACTTTTTTCTTTTTCTTTTCTTTTTTTTTTTTTTTTTTTGAGACAGGGTCTCACTATGCAGTTTAGGCTGGCATTGAATTCTTTTGTAACCCAGGATGCTCTCAAACTCACACCGATGCTTCTGCCTCAGCCTCCCAAGTGCTGGAATTACAGGCGTGCGCCACCACACCTGGCTCAATTGAGTATTAAGATGCCATTCTAAAGGTCTTTTACAACGTTTGTGCGACAGCTTGTGTTTTCAACTAATTGTTATTGACTACTATGTTAGGTTCTCAAGCTGTTACAACATAAAGTATCACACAGCATTTGGCTTAAAGAGCATACACTGATTATCTCACAGCCCTAGAGCTTGGAAATCTGAGGTGAATATGTTGCAAGATTGGTTTCTTCTGGGGACTCTCCTATGATGGTGTTTTCCCTCTCTATCTTTACATCATTTCATCTTTGTGTGATTCTGTATCCAAATTTCCTCTGCTTATGACATACTTCATATTTGATTGGGATGCACTCTAATGATCTCATTTTAACTTAACATGGAGACTTATGCAGAAACTCTGTCTCCCAGTGTGTTCACACTCTGAGATACTTTGGGATAGGACTTCAACATAGGCATTTTGGGGAAGGGACACACAATTTAGCCTACAAGTGTATTCATGTTACTTTACTAGACACTTTGAGGATATACACATGCATGTCATGTCTTGCAGTGAGATGCATTTAGGAAATGGTAAACCCATTGAGACTGCGCAGGAGAACAAGTTGGAATTACAGATGAAGTGTTATGACTGCTTAGCAGAGTGATGCTTCTACTGGTGAATGCAGATATGGCTTTGTGGAGTAGGTAGCATGTTAAGAAGGCCTTGGTGATGGAAAGAGTTAAATAGTTTCTAGGAGACTGATGAAAGGTTAGGAGAGAAGTCAAAGCTTAAGTGACTGATTTAGGAGTTCCTGGATTACACTAGTGCTAAATGTGTGTACTGATGTAGGAGAGAATGCAGCAGAGGAGTTACCCAGATCCGAAGTTTGTTCCAGGGATGGATAAGCAGGTAGAAAGGTAGGAGTTGGAGCATCATTTGGCCATAAAAGACACATAAAGTAAGGTTCCTAGAAGAGGATGATACATTCTATAGAGATTTATTAGAGTATTAATGATCAATGGGAAATTATGGTTCCTTAACTCTAAAGAACTTAATATTTAGAAAGACAGTGATGATAAGTCCAAGTACCTATGTTATAGAGTAATAATATCACTAAGCTTCTCTTCTGGAGGGTTAAGAACCTATGTTTGCAGACCAAAACTTAGAGAAAAAGAATGGCTACAAAGTTGCCAACATTTTGACTATCGTTCTTCAAGGTCAGTGAGGACTCAGGACGCAAGAGACCCTGTACTGCAACATCCTATAACTTAGTGGTGTCCTAGATTTTCTGTTCAACGAGATTATGGGGCTACAGAGGAAAGGGATTGAAGATATATAGTGTGCCAAAGGAGAATCACCTAGAGAGAAAACATTCTCTCAGGCTTTCACAGAGAGCAAACCTGTCAAGCAATGGCCGTGACTCATCCAGACGTCTGACACTGACAAAAGATCTACAAAACACTGTACATGGTTACAGGGTAAATCCTGAGGGGATTTGACTGACCTTGTGAGATACGAAAGTTACATGTTTTGTTATATAGGTTTTGCTTTTACTTGGCCTTACCCATCCAGCAGAAAAGTTTAACCATGAAGCATAAAAAGTAAAGCCATATTAGCCGGGCGTAGTGGCTCACGCCTGTAATCCCAGCACTCGGGAGGCTGAGGCAGGAGGATCGGTGCGAGTTCGAGAACAGCCTGGGCTACAAAAGTGAGCTCAAGGCCAGCCTGAACTGCACAGCGAGACCCTGTCTCAAAAAAAAAAAAAAAGTAAAGCCATATTAATATGTAAATAAGTCAACAGCTTCTGACATTACCAGTTGTGCCATTAAGCCACTACTATTATGACATAATATTGCTCTATGTATACAAGTACTTTCTCTTAGTTCAATGAGAAGAAATATTTGTGCCAGTAGTATTTAGAAGAGTTGTCATGTCTGCATCTTGTACTCTGAACAACTACTCTGAAGACAACAATATGCATTATATCAATTATTGTGGTTGTCCTACTAATGTGCTTTGAAATTGTCTCAATATTATTTCTTATTAAAATAAAAATAAATAAATAAATAAATAAATGAAGAGGGGTGATATTCAAGAAGCCTCAGTCTAGAATTGGAGAGGCAGTTTCATAAGATTAAGGAAGACCAGAGGCTGAGTATGGGAATTGCCAGGAAATCAGATATACAAGAAGGGGAGGGAATGGGAACAGGTCATGCTATTTCAGCAGCAATCATAGGTGTGGGCTCGGAGATGAACCACCTGGGACTGGACACGAGAGTGACAGTGCACACTTGAAGTTTAAAGAAAATGGGGAAGGCCTGGTGAGATAGTTCAGCAGACTAAATGCCTGCTTAGGAAAGCACAGGGAATGGGGTTTGATCTCCAGCATTACATGACTCACCCCTATCCCAGAGCATGCTGAGCTGGTCACCAAGACTGGGTGGAGGGACAATGGTGGGAGGATGTGGAACTGTCAAACAGCAGAGACCAAGGGCCGAGGAGAAGGGTAAGTGTTCAGAGAACTTGGGGAGGAAGAGCAATCAGGAAGAGACCTAAGTTTATGCAGTTTGGGGGACCCTGTTTAAGAAATGAAGAATATAAAGTCAGAAATACAGATCTACCAGTATTCCTCCCATACAAGTGAGGCACACTGAAGCCTAAACTTGACGATCTTCAGGGCAAATCTTTTAAGAGGACATCTGTCTTAAATTGGCTAGAAGATAAAGAAGCAAGGATATTTTGATGTGAAGAGGGAGATTAGGGCCACCCAGCCCTCATGACCTAATTTTCTTTCATTACAAGCTGATGTGCACTGATCAACAAACAACAACTGGTGTTGGGGTCGGTGGGGACCAAAAACCCTGAATTTTAGCAGTTTTCAGTTTCTGTGATGTACCTACTCCAAACCAGGCTGCTATCAAGTCAACAGCATGAAGTCACTGGGCTTAAGAGCTGGAAAGAAAAGCACAATGGGTTCTACAGAGAAGATTCTAGCAAAATCTGGCAGAGCACTTTAGATTCCCTGAGGTCAGAACTAGGTTCTCTGTCAATCAACTTCCTTCTCCCAGATGGTGAAGCAAGTGGACAGGTTGCAGGCAGGGATCAGGTTGCATAAGGGATAGCATCAAGCTTCAGGCAATTGGTTCTCTTTGTCACAGACTCTACAGGAGATATTCCAGACAGAAATGACCATAGAATCCATCAAGAAGGCCATTAAGGATAAGTCTGCCTTCCTGAAGGTGGCTCAGACCAGGCTGGATGAGCGCACAAGGAGACCTAACATAGAGCTATGCAGAGACATGGCACAGCTACGGTAAGGTTGGGCAGAGGGAGGTTAGACTCGTGCTGGTGTGACCCCATCCCCCAGCCTGACTACAGCTTTGGCTCAATATTACGGTGCTTTCTGACCACAGGTCGTGCAGGAGCCTTCTCATTCTAGTGATGCTTCCAGGAAGTGGATTTCCTAGAGGGGAAGTTAATAATAGAGTTGTTGAATGGGTCACATGACTCTCAGTTTGGGATGGTAAAGCAGCTCAGTTTGGAGATAATGGGTAGTGGATCATGCAGAATAGTGTGAGAGTATCTAATGCCACTGGACTAGTCATTTAAAATCATTAATGACACAGTTTCTTTCTTTCTTTGTGGAACTGGGGTTCGAACTCATGACCTTGCTCTTTCCAGACAGGCACTTGTACCGTGGAGCTATCTCCCCAGCTCCTAACACAGTTTCTGTTTTGTGTATTTTACTATATAGTTTTTGGAAGAGAAAATTATGTGAACACTACATCAAAAAATTTGTTCGTGAACATTTTGCTCATATAGAAAGTTTGGTTAACCTTTGGGTTTCTTCACACTTCCCTGGAGTTTGGAGATTCCAGAACAAAACTCTCTCGGAAGCAGCAGAAGTCAATAGCTATGTTTCTCATTATGATGTGAACTTATCAGAAAAGGAATTTTGAGGACTATTTCCACTAACTCCCCTGGTGCCCATCTGTTCTTCATGGCTTTTGTTGACCTTTTATATTTGACCAGGCTATAGACACCATCCACAGGATGTTCTGAGATTCCAGAAGTCTTAGTAGGCTCATTTTAGTGCATTCTGTCCTATTAAAAATAAAATTGTCTGCTCCTCAACAGGCCTGGGTCCTACATATATATGACAGGAGGTATCTTACCCCACAGGTCATCTTCTAAATGCTGTATTAATTTCATCATTTACTCTTGACAGTTCCTTCAGGATGGCCTTTGTCTCCTAGCTTAGCTGCATTTCTCCTAGCGGAGCTGTTGCTTAGGACTCTACGCTGCAGCTTCACAGGAGGCTCACCTGCTTCATGTTTCATAAAGTAGATTTCATAGGTCCTCTCTTCCTGTACAGCCCATTGCTTAGAATAAGCCAGCTTTCACTCCAGAGGCAGGACAGGCCCTGCACAGCCAGCTTGAAGCATTTCTGGGCTTAGAGGAACCTACTAATGAGGGCATATCCCCTTGGCCAGTTAGAATTAGCTCATACATTCTGCCTTCTGCACACGTGACTGGAAGAAGCTGAGCTGAAGTGTCATTTCCTGAAACATTTCTGTAGAGTCTTTAAAAGAAGAAAGAGAAATAAAATTCTTCAAACTAGCATTGGATAATCATAGGACTGCTTTTGTCATTTGTCCCCACACCACCCCCCTTGATTGCTGAGGATGGCACCCAGAGCTTGTGTATTCTTGGCAAGTGTTTTAACCCTGAGCTTTAATCCAGTTAAAAAGGGTTTAAAGTAGTGGCACTAAATGTCTTTGGAGTTGTCAAATGATCAGAGAGGCATTCACAGCTTTGTCTGAGAGGGTGAGTGTTTTTTCCCCCACTTAGCCCTCCACCGCCTTCCTCAGCTGAACAGAATTTGCTTTTTCTTTTACTTCCTGTCCAGGTCCTAGTCTGTCTCTTTCGTTTGTTCCTTCACTAACATTAGGACAAAACCTACTTTTGTTTCTGTCAATATTTCTTTTTAGGAAAATCCTTGCCAAAAATATTCAGCATTGTTATTGGAGGAGATTATTTTCCTTTGTAAATTGATCACTCGGAAAGCAGCCCTTTGGCTGTTTAGATTAGAGAAAAGCAATGCTCATAGACTCAGTAGAGTGGGGACAGAGGAAGACTGCTGTTTTCATTTCGAGGTTTTTATTTTTACTTAAAATATTCTAAATGGGTTCTTTCAAAAGTGTTCTAAAACTTATTGGCATTGTTGGTGGTAAGCCAAGCCAGACCAGGCTCTGCTTTACTTAAATAATCCTGACAGATTTTTTTTTTAAAAGGCTATTGCAGCTTTACTTACACTTGACTGCAAAATTATTTTCAGGACTGTAAGTTTTAAAAATTGGGTAGCTTCAGCAGAGCAAATAGTTCCCTCCAGTCAGCCAAGAATGAAAAAATGAAGTGAAATATGGCCTTGAGGATGACAAATTGTATTCCTATGAGCTAACAGTGAGGGTGCTAGTCGTGACCCCCCAGAAGGTATTTGTCATACAATAGGAGGGAAATAAGGACTCTGCCATGTCTCTTAAACTTTCTTATCTACACATTAATATTTTAAGTGTATACAGTTTGATACAATCTCTCACAGGTGAACTTTCCACTGGACTAGTACTGTCTGCAAGGAGTGGGGCTCATCCATCACTCAGCTTCACATCCTGTGTTTGCATCTAGGATTCCTTTTGAAACTTAGGAGGGAAAGGGGACCAGATCAGGCCCTGTAGGATGATAAACAACCTGCAGTTAGCAATCTCATTTCTAGCATTTGTAGCAGCCTGCCTGAAGGGATAGTAATATTTTATACCCTCGATCTTTTTATAAAAGCTTTCTCTTTAATCTGCCTTTCCATAAACAACAACAACAAAATACATGCTTTCAGGTGAGTTCTCAGATTTTTGTATTTATCATACCCAGAGCCACTGAAATTTGCACACTTCCATTTTAATTCTTTCCCTATTCCATTGAAAGGAAAAAACACAAGTCCAATTCATCAGATAGATAAAGATGTATGGTGTGGATATTACCATGGCCTATTTTTTTTTTTCTAGGAGCAGAGCCAAGCTCTTTGTAGATGCCTTCCTTCTCTCAGGCTTGCTATGGGAGGCTTAGAAGTAAATTCTCCAGGTTCCTTCCTGCCTTTGCTTTGTCTTCATCCCTTTGGGTCCAGATATTTTTCTTGGTAGGTCCTGCAGACTTGGAGTTTGGGGAAGCTCCTACCACCCAAGATGGTCTTCTTGACCTAAGATAGGGAAGTTGTTCTTCCTCTAATAAATATTTTTTTAAAACCTAAGAGCTGTAGGAGGGACTATGCAACATAGAAGTGAGCAGGATACCTAAGATGTACTTGCCTAGTGGTGTTGATAGTCCATTGGGCAGATGAACTAAGCAGACCATCACAAGTGCCTGAGGGTCACCAAAGGGTTGGTCTTCTTGGAATGCCCAGTGTCAGCATCAGCCTGATTCCAAAGACCTCAGGCCTCTTGTCACCTGGGACTAGAAGGTGGCATTCATTAGGGACACAAAGAGTAGGCTAGAGTGATCCTGGCTGAGACAACAGCATGTCGAGACCAGATAATACATAGACATCATCAAGGACAGCTCTGTGGAACTGGTTGGGGATGTGACAGGCATGAGATGCCCTTTGGAAGGCAAGGATCACTGAGGAATATGGGCATGTGAAGAAGGAAATGAGGCCAATGACGATTAGGGATTTCTGGTTTCAGCATCCACAAGGATGAAGTCAGCATTACCCAAGATGGGTCACACATGAGGCACCAGAGTGTTGAGGTGGCCTTTGCTCTACATCCCACCTCTGCTGGCCTGGAGCTCTTGGCCAGTTGACATGTGTGTGTGTGTGTGTGTGTGTGTGTGTGTGCGTGTGTGTGCGCAGAAGGGTGAGACTGGAAGGTTGAATGGACTTGGAGAATTTCCAAACTGTCTCCACGTGAATGCTATGTTCTCTTGGTGAAATGAGGAGACCTTTATGACAGGTCTTGAATTTATTTTATACCTGGGTATATTCCTATCTTACTTGTGAAATTAAACAAAAACTACCTTTAGAAAAAAATGAGATACAAAGTTTGATATAATCTTTCTAAAATATCAAAGAAAGTTAAATGCCTCCAAATTATGTTCCCTCCATACCTTGTGACATTAGTTCCAGGTCTTCAGCCACCAAGAGATATCAAAATTGACAAATGCTCGTGTCCCTCATATAAAATGGCACAATATTTGCCTATAATCCATATCCATTCTCCTGTATACATTGTCTGTAGATCACTTTTATTGCCAATTGCAGTGTAAATGTCATATAAATGGTTGTAATATTATTTAAGGAATAGTAACAGAAAGAAAAGTCTCCATGTTAAAGATTGAAGCCACTAAAAATATTTTCTACCCAAGTTTGTTTGAATCTACAGGTGCAGAATGTAGATTTGGAAGGTAGCAGATGTATTTACTCTTAAAAATAATTTTTTTCTGGCTTCGATGGTAGTATATATTCATGGTCATGGTAGAAAACCCAGAAAGTACAGAATATGAAACAAACAAACAAAAAAACCTTCTATTCCCCATGCCATCCAAGGATAACCCATGGTAGCAGCTTGTTAAATTTTCTGCCAGCATGTTAACAAAAAGTGTTCATGTTGCATGGAAAGTTATGAAGCCTGACTTTTCAGCCAGAATTGTAATTTGTTTCCCAGAGCCAATATGCATTCTTTTCTGGAAATATTTCTCATGTGGTATTTTATCATCTGGCTATGATGTCCATCATCATTAGACATTAATGTTAATCCCTCTTACATACTAGTGATCAATAAAACAGGAAGAAACTATTCTTTTATAATTTTAATATCAGACTTTATATCTCATTTTTTTCTAAAGGTAGTTTTTGTTTAATTTTACAAGTAAGATAGGAATATACTCAGGTATAAATAAATTCAAGTAATACAGACCCACATGGAGAACAAAATGAGTTCCTTTTCTGCCCCCTCTTGCTCCCACCTAGACAATGGCTCATGGTTTAGTGCATGTGCTAGGAAATGCTCACAAGGTTGCTGTCAGGAAAAGCAGAGCATAGGGAGCTCTGAGTGGAAGAATTGTTGCTCTCTATACTACCCCAGTATTCTGGGAGAGCCTACTTTGTGTCCAACACTAAACTGGTCTCTGCACTAGAATTTCCAGATTTTGCAAAGTAAACCATCAGGCAGCCTGTTATATTTGAATTTTAAATAACCCATGAGTAATATACCAAATATTACCTGGAATTCTTATCCTGAAACACTTGACTCCAAGTTAAAATATTTATATTTAATACTATTCAGTTATAAAAGGAGAATGATGTGCTACAACATAGATGAACCCTGAGGACTTTATATTCAGTGAAATGTGCTTAAACAACTACTGTATTAATTCACTTATCTGAGGTACCCTGAGTGTTCAAACTGAAAGGAGAATGGTGGTTGCCAGGCTCTTAGGAAAGGAGGAATGAGAACTGAGTTTCAGTTCTGTATGATGGAGTTCTCTGCATGGGTGGTGGTGATGGCCACAGATGGTCACAGTGTGACTATACCTCATGCCACTAAATTGTATTTAAATGGTTAATGTGGTAACTTTGATGTTATATCTATTTTATCCCAATCTAGAAGGTATTTGTTCTAAGAATTACTCCTTTATCTGGAATTAACTGGATGGCTTATGTATTGTCCCTGAGTCACCCCCAGTAGAATCTAATGTCCTGAGGCCAATTTCACTGGTCTCTGCTTCTGTGCTTTTATCATAAGGAGCCGGAGAGGGTGGAGGCAGGAAATGGAAACCATTCCTTAGTGTAACCGGGAGGCTCCCTATTTCCTCCCTACTTCCTGGAGAACCTGGCTTGGCTTATAAACACAACTGGGCTGTCTGCCTGTGGAGAAGCCAGTCCATCAATCCTCTGGACTCAATTTCCTCATTTGTAAAGCAAGGAAACTGGCCTTGATGACCTCTCACATTCCTACTCCAGTTGTAAAGTTCCGCAAAGTGATGCAGTTGCCTTTGTCTCATGATTTGAATATGAATAATTCTTATCATCATGAAATCCTTTTCTATTTCAAGAGATGACTATACCCTATCTATTTTTAGCCATTATTCTGTTTATATTACTGTATGTTTTAATGAATGTAGTGTGTGGATGAGTAAATTCCCTAAATAAAGCCAGTTTTAGCTTCACATTATTGGTTAAAATTTGAGATGTACCTGTTCTTCACTATTCACAGAGGAATCAGTTCCTGTTTTCCCCTTGTATACAAAAATACACAGAGACTCAAATCTCTTATGTAAGTTGGTATAGTACTTTTAGTCTGCATATGCTATCATGTCATCTCTAGGACACTTATAATACCTAATGTAGTATGAATAGTTGTTATATTGTTTGGGAAATAATGGCAAGGGGAAGATTCTATTAAATGTTCATTACAAATCTAGTTCTTTTTTCTTTTTTTTTTTTTTTTTGTTCTTCTCCAAATACTTTTGATCTAGGATTGGTTAAATCCAAAGGATATAGAAGAGTGAGTAGAAAGGCTTGACTGTACTTGGGGTTTTGTTTTCAACTGAGCAGATTCAGAGAAGCAATAGTTAAATGCAGTTCATGCATAGTTTGATGAAAAACCATAGTTATTTAAACTCCTGGCTGTTCAGTTTCCTCATTTGTAAAATGGACATAGTATAGTGTCTACTTCCCAGTGAGATATATGTATATATGTAATAAATGCATGGCTATCATCATTTTTTTCTTAGCTATTTTTATTCGTTTGCTTAAGTGCTCCAAAAATGAGCTTAGTTTGCCCTTTGGATTATGTATGATGGAGTTTATTTAATAAGAATGGCCTTTATGTACTAAGCTCATGCACAAATCTTGCTTCCTTTCCTATCTAAAGCAGTTCTAACATTGGAACCTATGTGCTGCTGGGAGTTCCCTATGTCACTGTCTGTAGCAGCTACTTCTCCAGTATAAAAACTCAGTAACTATACATGCCCTTGCTTCATCTAAACATGAGCACAGTGGGGTGACATCTGCCAACATAACCTTGCCTATTCTCTCCTGCAGCCTTGTGAATGAGGTCTATGAGGTTGACGATACCATACAGACCTTGCAGCAGCGCCTGAGGGATGCAGAAGACACTCTGCAGTCTCTGGTGCACAACAAAGCCACCCTGGAGCATGACCTGGCCGTCAAAGCCAATTCCCTGTACATCGACCAGGAAAAGTGTATGGGAATGCGGAAGACCTTCCCCAACACCCTGCGGCTAGTTGGCTACTGTTAGGGACCCCTCCAAAAGAAGGGGTTTTGGTGCTCCTACCTAAGGGAAAACCAGGCACTGTCTCAGCTTTTAACTCAGTGCTAATACATTTACATATTAAAGGATTTTTATCAATATAAACATACCAATTCTTGGTCCTTGAGAGCCTTTTGTTTGTCTAAACTTTAATTCTCTGCTATCTATTAGGCTTCAAGGTAACAGGAAGGATTTAGAGAAATAGAACAAATGTAAAAAAGAATTAAAATGAACTGTAATCCCAGCACTCGGGAGGCTGAGGCAGGAGGATAGGTGCGAGTTCGAGACCAGCCTGGGCTACAAAAGTGAGCTCAAGGCCAGCCTGACCTGACTTGCATAGCAAGACCCTGTCTCAAAAAGACAAAAAAAAAAAAAAAAAAAAAAAAAAAAAAAAAAAAAAAAAAAAAAAAAAAAAAAAAAAAAAAAAAAAAAAAAAAAAAAAAAAAAAAAAGAAAATGAAATGACTTGTATGATTTTTATTGTTATATGTGACACACGAATAAGCTGGAATCCTAGAATGGTGGAGTCAGGATTCATAGAGGACTGTGTGTTAAAGTTCTGGAACCCAGGGCCATTTTATTAGGGAGATAGGACTTTTAGACTGACATTCTTGCCTCTTCCTCTTTCTCCTTTCTGCTTCCTGGCAGTGAGATAAGTAGTATGCTCTGTAACATACTCCTCACCATTCCACCCTGATGTCCCCATCACAGACCCAAAACAATGAGTCTGTCAATCTTGGCCTGGAACCACCAAAGCTGTGAGTCAAAATAAACCTTTTCTCTTTACAAGTTAATTGTCTCAGGGAGGTTGGGGAGATAGCTCTGTGGCACCAATGCCTGCATGGCAAGTGCAAAGTCATGAGTTCGAGCACCGGTCCCACAAAAAAAAAAAAAAAAAAAAAAAAATTGTCTCAGGTATTACTGCGATGGGAAGCTGACTAATGCACAAATACAAGGGTGCATTTTTGCTCTTTTTTGAAGGATGGACAGGGAAATGGGACAGACTTCTGGATGTGAGGTAGTTGGAGTAGCTTCAAGGGGAAAAAGGTAAAAATATAGAGAGTACATTGGGAGTAATGGCAAGTCAGCCAGTATGGTTGAGATTTACAAGCTCAGGAATAGATGAAGAAATAAAACAATAAGATGTCTAGTGGGAAGGGGGTGAGAGGCTTCAACTCCTGGTTCAGGGGCTCTGGGAGCTGGTAGGCGTCTCTGAGCAGAGAAAGGTTTTTATGAAAACAGTGGCTGAGCAACGCGTGGTTAGGTTTGAAGAGGTAGCAGTGAATATGAAAGAGACATGCAGAATATATAACAAGGCACCAGGACTTGGTGATGCTGTACCTCTCAGGAGAAAATAAGGATTAATGCTAGATAAGATGGAAAAAGAAGCACTGCTTAATTCTAGAATGTCCTATGATATCTCAAAACAAACAAACAAACAAACAAAAAAACAAAAAAACAAACCAACTGTTGCTATGGTTTGAATGCACTTCTAGAAGCCATGCATTGGCAACTTAACCCCAAAGTCATATGTTAACAATATTTAGAAGTGGAGTCTTTGGCAGGTGATGGGATCCTGAGGGCTGTACCTGCATGAATGGATTCTTCCACTTGCAGATTAATGGAGTAGTGGGTACTCTAGTGCGTAGTTTTGCTGTAAAAGCAAACTCCGTCAGTTGCTTGCTCTGTCTTCCCACACAATGCCCTTTGCCACAGTGCATCCTAGCAGGTAGGGCCTGGTTGGATGCTGAGCAGAGGTCGGCACCATGCTCTTGGGCTTCCAGAACCATGGGGCAAATACACCTCTAACTTAGCCAGTGTGTGGTATTCAATTACAGCAACAGAAAACAGACTAAACTTTTATTAGGAATTTAAAACATTTGTATGGCATATATTTAGGAAAATAGAGAAAATATACACATAGACACATAAAATCTCTTGAATAAAACATCTGAAATCACTCATCATAGCATCCAGAAATACTTAAGGTTGCCAATTTTTTATCCATTTTTTCAGTTCTTTTGCCATGGAGCTCTTTCAACCTATCTGTACCTGTATCCATATCTGTACTGTACCTGTATCTATATCTGTATCTGCATGGTTAGCTGTAGCTGTAGCTGTCTGTAGCTCCAGCTGTATCTCTTTGTCTCTGTCTCTATCTATATCTATCTCTATTGCCATCTCTGTCTCGATCTCTGTCTCTCTATCTCTATTTCTCAATCTGTCTCTATCTCTAATTATAAATTAGGTAACATGTAATGCTTCTATTTATATTCAAAGATAAATATATGATATTTACATTTAAAGGTATAGTAATATATTTGGAGTCATATTGATAAATGTTTTTGACAGTTTCTGAGAAGGTAGATATACAAAAGAAAATAAAAATGTGTATTTTAAAAATAACTAGTTATTTTGATAGTCATAGACTTTATTTTATTTCTGTTTTTATATACACATTCTTCTGTCAAAAATAGAATCACACTAAATAAAGTAGCTGGCACCGTTATGTAAATGTTTACTTAAATATGTAAATATTTACATTACTGAGTCAGACATACTGCTCAGTGCCTTATTCACCTCAGTTCATTTATGCTTTTCCTGCCCAATGTGCCTTCTCTGTCACTAAGTATAACCAACTTATTTAATAGCTTTTTAAATATTCTATTATGTGGGGATTTCAGAATTTTCTATAGCTAATTCCTTATTATTGGGTACTTGGATTGTGCTTAAGTCCTTTCTGGCATAAAATAAATGTAATGGTGATCTAGCCTTGCTATCTAAATACATCTTTTGTGTTATCCGTAGGAAAATCATTAGATCAAGTCATTAGGCATGCTTTTAAAAAGATTTTTACAATGTGTTGTCAGTATGTTGCCTCTCCTTGCCCTTCACTCTCACCGGCTTGTCTTCCTGCATCCTTGATAACCTTACCATTTGTAATTTAAAATATATGTATAACTGTATTAATACCTATTTGTTGGGGACTAATAATGTAGAACCTCCTCCCCTTCCATTTGACATGTGTATTTCTTCTTTTGGGAATTGCTTGTTCCTTTTATTTGTCTTTTTGTTTTCAACCCTGAATATTAACCTTTCTGAGCTTATCTCTTCCAAAGTCCCTTGTGTATTAACCATAGAATGTTTTGGTTGTATATACTTACAGAATATACATACATATATATATATATATATATATGTATATATATATATATGTATATATATATATATATATGTGTGTGTGTGTGTGTGTGTGTGTGTATATATATACACATATATATATATTGCTTACCTTTATATTTTATTTTTTATATAAAAAGTAAAAGTATGTGTTTTCTGTACGATTTTACCTTTGGGATTATGTTCAGAAAGTTCTTCATCCTAAGACTACTGATTTTTTTGTGTGATTTGTTAAATTACACTTAGTCATCAAATTCATATTAAGATCATGTAGACAGTATGCTGACTTTGCATCTTTTTGTTCTAGAAGCTATGAAATGGGAGGATAGAACTATAGGAAGGAAATGTTTTCTCTCGTTTTTCTCACTACTCTCTCCTTTTGACATCTCTGTAGGTACCCTGGAGTTCTTGATCTGCCTTAGCTATTGCCCATGAATCCCCATTTCTTTGTCCTCCTCCTCTTTCTCTTCCTTTTCACTCTTCCTCCTCCTCCCCTTCTCTCTCTGTCTTACACACACACACACACACACACACACACACACACACACACACACATTTCCTAGCTGGTGTAAGACCTTGGATAACAGAACAAAACATTTTTAAGTACCAGAAGGGTTCACATATACATAATAAGCTTGAGCCGGGCTTTTTTGGGCTCAGTATATCATTTTGGAAATAAAATTTGTAGGCTTTGTGATTCTCCTTTTGCTTCTAATGGAAATAAAGATATATGGATAACACTAAAATATTTAGCAATGTTGGTGTCATAATTTTATGGTTATTTATTTATTGATTTGTCTTTTTGAGACAGGGTCTCACTATGTAGTTCAGGCTAGCCTTGAGCTCACTTTTTGTAGTCCAGGCTGGTCTTGAATAAGCACCCATCCTCCTACCTCAGCTTCCCAGTGCTGGGATTCCAGGCATGTGCCACCATGGCTGGCTTTATGGTTCTTTAAAAAGACATGAATTCTATATTTTATTTGTTATGGGTTTGGGAAAAATCTTTCCAATCTTTTCCATGAACCGCCCTTTTAAAATTGTTTTTGAGGAGTACATGCTTATATAGACTTTTTACTCAAGTCTACATTCCTGGCACGACAAGACTGTGATGGGAAGAAAATGTAGTTCAGACATAGAAAAAGTCTAGTTTTCTTGTTATTTTGGTAAACTGTGGGCAAGGCTAAATTCTGCAAATAAACATTTGGTTTCTGGTCTAAAACACTGCAGCTACTCCAGACAAGTCTTCTAACGCTCAGGTTCACAAATAGCCAAGACTCAGAGTGTGAGCGTGTTGAAGAATCTCAGGGCTACAAATATCAGCACATGATCTGCCTTTATCTGTTGAGCCCCAAACTATCTTTAATATTACGTGGCTTTAGAAAGGGTGCTGGAATGTCAAAGGCTTCCACTTGCCCAAGCATCATTCAGATTTAGAAATGTGGTAATTGCCCCTAAATAGCTAAGCCACCTATAATTTTAGTAATTTCCATTTATGTCTCTGGAGAGTGTTGTCATAAACACCTCTCACCTGGTACTTTTGCTCCTGAGTTCATGTAAAAATAGCTGAACTATGGGGTCTGGATCTAGGTTATAATTTTTGTTTTGCCCTGAGAACAGGAATGATTCCTTGTCTTTGTATAAGAGCTGATCCAAAGCACACGGGGAAGATGAAGCTACTGTTCATTCTTATGCCCTGAAATTTCTCTTTCAACTTCTCCACTCCAGCCCTGGCCCTTAAAGGATTCCCAGAAGGTCTGTCTGCACCACTGGCTCCCATTGCCAAGGACAGGCTTCTGTATAGACAGCTCCGGTGGCAGTTTTTCTGAACCTTATATGTATTGAAGTACCTGGTCTTGGCAATTATTCATGCATGCATGAGGACAAGAGAGACTATCTAATCTCGTCTCCAGGGGTAGCAAATTGATTTTACCTTGGAGCCCAGCCCTGGTCCTCTGGAAATGCTAATTTGGAATGCTGAGTTGAAAGGCTGCTGTGGCCATCTGTGAGCTCAGCTCCTAAGAATCTAGAAATGTAATGGGTCATCTCATAAGCAGAGGAAATGTCCACACACGCACTGTCATCCTGCTCTCTGGATAGTTCTGAGTTCCTCTTTAGCTCAGGTACTTATCTTGCATCGTGGAAGGAGTTTCTGTTTTGTGACCTTTGGCCAATTCCTCTGGAAACATACTGTTTCTAATTTTTCTGAGAGCGAATAGGAGATCATTGCGTCTTCTTACTTTTTTTCCTTTCAGAAAGGAAAAACCTGTAAGGATATTATCATGTCCCAAGAAACAATTCAGACACATTGTGGTGTAGAGGAGGAGCCTGTAGGCTCAAGGGGCCCTTCACTGCTATTCTCAGGGATCTTGTGTGTATATAAATAGGATATAGGGACCATAAAAATAGCTTTCATTTTTCAATCATTTTCTTTTCTCTGTGAGATAAAGGTTAACTTTATGGTGGGTGACATCTCTGAACTAGGTTTCGAAGGTCCTTTTTTTTTGGTATTTTAGTCCCTGCTCACTTACATATAAGGACACCTTGTCTTCACTTACAACAATGAAGCTCTGGGCTGGGAAGATAGAGGCCTGTGCAAAAGTTTGATCCCTGGTGTCACATGTGCTGGCTCTGGAAACTGGGTGTACTGTGCTGCCCTGAGACTGGGAGTGGTGGCTCACGCCTGTAATCCCAGCTCTAGGGAGGCTGAGATGGGAATCTGAACTAGAATCTGAACTATGTATATGTAGTGACTCTGTATCAAATAAATAAATAAATAAATAAATAAATAAATAAATAAATAAATAGTTCCTTTTTTAAAATGAAGCTCTGCTTGCCCAAGAACTTGCTCTTTAGGGAAAATTTTGCATTTTTCTGTTAACAAAAGTCTCTAATTATACTGACAGTTCTCTACTTACTTGTAGCAAACTGCTTGTCCTCATCTTCTGATCCTAGCCCATTCTATGTAGGAAGCAAAGGCAGAGGATCCTTCAATGAAAGAAAATCTAGAGACCTGAAAGGAAAATAGTGAGTCAGCTCTATACAGACAACATTAATGCACATATACAGTACAGTGTGGAAGGTGGAAGCATTGAGAATTTACAAGCATGCTTGACGAAGTGACTGAGGCTTCCAGTTCTCTAAGGTAGATGTTGTAGCTACTGGTCAAGCTGAAGAGAAAAAATCATCCTGCTTCGATGCGAACATACTCGCATAAATGTTCCCTTCCTTGGTTTTGGGTCAACTCTGCAATCGTTTAAATCAAAAGAATACCACAGAAGTAACACCAGGTAGCTCCAAATTGAAGCCCTTTGGGGTGGTAGCTTCTACCTTTGTGCTACTGGAAACAGGCAGCCAGGTAAGAAGACTGAGGGCACCATGCTGTGAGGAGGTCCAAGAAGACCCATGGAGAGAGACATGGGGAGAAAAGCTGAGCTCTTAGCCAGTAGCCCTAGATGAGATCTGACTGGGCCAGAACCGGCTGACAGTATGTGAGTGAAACTATGTGGGATTTCTCACTCTTTCAGTTCCTCTGTGGACACTACATGACACAAAAGAATGGACAGTGACCTTGTTATACACAGAGGCAAACTCAAACCATGTACTTTTTCCCTCTTGGAAAGTGTATTAGTTACTTTTTGCTCATTGCTGCGACAAATACCCAACACTCAAAATGAAGGAAGGAAAGGTTTATTTAGCTCACAGTTCATAGAGGTTTCAGTCCATATTCGGCTGGCCCAAGGCTGAGTGGAGCAGGGCGGAGAGCATCCAGTTCATGGTGGCGGAACAGCAACAAAATGGCGGCAGAGGTAGCCAACCAACACGGCAGCAGAGCAACAG